>JANHGC010000579.1:141966-152210 GCA_027560395.1 Boaedon fuliginosus | reverse complement strand
CTGGACATAAGGACGTTTTTTTTAATTGAAGTTATAAAAAGATTAATGATGGAAGGACCTAAAGATAGAATGATATTCGAAGATTAATGAATTTATTGCTATTACTGTCTATACAAATTAAGCATGATTAATTGATTTATAGATAAAATTGTCTTAAATAACAAAGGAGGAAACCATGATTGCCTATATTTTAAATATAATTAGTAGATATATAGCCAGATTCTCTTAAATATATATGAAATACTATTGAATGGAAATGAATATGATGAATGTATTATCTGGAATTTATACCTCAAAAACCGTTGTTGCTCAAAACAAGATATGTGTGTAACTAAAGAAAACTAATAAAAAACTTTCCTGGAAAAAAAAAAGAAATGCTGGTTTTCACCTATCTGGGTCAATCTATTGCTAGGGAATGAGAAGCAGAATAACATGTCTCAAATGGTTATGAAAATAAAATCTTAATCCATGCTTTCATTCCTGAACAGAAATGGTCATGGTGGTGGCCAGTGGCTTGAGGGATGTACAATTCTGTTTTTCATTGGAGTCTTTTAAAAATTTGGGAACAGTTTAAAAGACATGGTCAAGAATATAGTGCTATCTTCATAATCTCATGTCTTCCAAATGCATTGGCCTATAACACCCACAATTCCCAAAAGGTATTGGATTAGCAAGATCCAATCTGGATCCAATCTGGATATAATTTTTACTGACTGTTATTAAAAAGATATAATCCTTGAAATAAAATATTTGGAACATAGGTATTTTAGAGCCAAATTCTGCTACTAAGCTTATAGTACTTAATAGATAGATCATTTAGTAACCAACTGCAGAGGATTCCACCACAATGGTTCTATGTCTCCCATTATGATTAATTTTGAAATATAGTGACAGTGGAAGAACTAATAGATTTTTGCCATGTTCTAGCTACAACTGTCTGAAATCTATGAGTAAAATTACCTATAAATATAAAATAACATATCATCAATATGATGGTGACCTTTAATTCTATTTTTTCTTCATCGGATATTTGATGAAATAATGCATGGATCAATAGTGGACAAATAAATGTAATAAACTGAAACACATTTTGAACAAGATAGAGGTCCTATCGATCAGTCATTCCAGATATGCAGATCCAGGAGAGAAAGAAACATAGTACTTTCTCATGGATCTCGTCTTTTTGATGAATCTGGGAAGTCTTTCTCAGTTGTGGTAATATGACCTGACTATCAGAGACAGAGTAGACTGATGAACATCACTTAATTCCAGCAATGCCCATGAGTATCTTTATACTGCTGGAATTATAAGGAATTATAATGGTAGTTTTGAGCTCTGCTAAAATGCTGAGCCAAGACATAGGCAGGCAGGTAGAGACAGATGATTGATTGATAGATGTTGACGACAGATATAGATGGACAGACAGACAGATATGGAGAGAGAGAGAGA
This sequence comes from Boaedon fuliginosus, assembly GCA_027560395.1. Classification (NCBI taxonomy): domain Eukaryota; kingdom Metazoa; phylum Chordata; class Lepidosauria; order Squamata; family Lamprophiidae; genus Boaedon; species Boaedon fuliginosus. The sequence goes on along the minus strand of JANHGC010000579.1, from coordinate 150,761 downwards.
GAGAGAGATACAGGAGAGGAATACACAATTTTTGCATTGATTGGATACAGTTGAAATTTTCACACTGTTTTCTTCGAGTACTTACAAATGTCTACAAGGGACAGGGCCCACTTTGTTAATAAAAATGGCTGACATGATGAGCATAGTTAATCATTAAACACCACTTATGTAAGAAAAACTGGTGTGGTTGCTTTTACAACATCTTCTGTACAGCTTCTTCTATTTCCCTGTTTTATATCATCCTGGCATGTTATATCACTTTTGTTTTTAGGCATCTACCAAAGTGTCAGGTACATCGTCAGTTTGTTTTTATTTTCAAAAGAAAAAAATCCCTACAAAAGGTAAGGAATTCTTAGGAACTCTTGAAAATAGTTCTCATTTTAGAAGCTGACACTTTTCTCTAGACCATGTCAGATGTGTGTGTGTGTGTGTGTGTGTGTGTGTGTGTGTGTGTAATTTAGGATCATTTGCTGGAATGAACTCTGTTGTTGTTCAGACAGGAACTGTGACCATAATCCATTAATGTTTCTCTCTAGTCAAAAATCCAAATCCCCCAAATTTTTTGTGCAAGATGCATGCCAATAAGTAAATCCTTTTACTGTAACTCAAAGTTGATAAGGGGAAGCATAGATTGGGTTTCTTCCAAAACCACCACCATTTTAAAGGATACATGATACTACAGATATTGGTGAAATATAAACTTTTAAAAAACTGCCAAGGATACTTTTACATAAAAAACGAAGTCCTGATAGAAATTTGACATAAGAGATTATTCGGAGATTTTATCTGGAAAGCACATGTAATTACAGTTAAATAAAAAGATAACACTTATGAATTATTCCCTTTTAAAAAATCCTTTCAAATCTTATCTTACATGAAATAGAAAATGAAATGGATGTATTTCCATCTATGCATCCATGAATAGAGAATGAGAGGAGGAAATTTGAAGGAAGAGAAATGGGCTAATGAAACTTGAGAAAAAGGACAGAGGAAGACAATTGAGGTAAGACATGGCTTAAGATTGTCAGCTGGAAGGTCAGCAGCCCAGGATCGTGACCTGAGCTCCACACGATGATGTAACCTCCTGTTTTCACCCTGGCTCCTGCCCACCTAGCAGTTCGAAAGTATGCAAATGCGAGCAGATAAATAGGTGGGAAGATAACACCACTCCATGGCATCATGCTGGCCACATGTCCATGGAAATGGCTTTGGACAGCACTGGCTCAATGGCCTTGAAATGAAGATGAGTACCACACCACCCCTGATATTCAGCAGAGTAAAATCTGCAGGGACTTCTTTTATCTCCTCCTCTTATCCGGCTGAAGATCAGGAGGAGTTAATATCACATGAGAGGAAGACTACTACAAAGACACAAGACAAATGCATGCAACAGAACAATAGAGGTAGTGAAAAGCAGGAACTTTAGAATAGAATAAGAGAAACAACAGAAAAAAGACCAAAGCAAAACTTTTGTTGGATCTGAGCCATGTGGCAGAATGGATAGGAGAATGGAGAATATGAGCTATGGAAATTTGTAAAAGATGAGTCAAAGAGATTGTTCCCTTTATCAGTATATTCAGTGTCGGGAGTTAAACATGGCCACTGAGCAGCCAAATAGAAGATCTGCTATCTATATGACAGCCCTACTCAAAAAGAGTTTTGTCAGCTTTGTGGACCAATCAAAATTAATGAGTAAGTATAAAATCCATAGCAGGATCTGGAAATTATCACCCAGCCTGGGTGAAAAAGAAATCTCTGTTCTCCCTAAATAAGAAATGTCAATCAACCCACTCATTATTTGAACCACTCCAGATTTTAAGAGGTAGATTATTCTTGTTGCAGACAGGACGGAAATATCTTTTCTTTGAAGCAACTCATTGGAATAAGACAAATCAGCTCTTTCTTTTAAAAAATTACATAAATGCAACTTACCAAAGGAGTCAATTTTACAACCTAAATACATTATGCAGGCCCAGTATAGACTCGGCATCTTTGTGAGTTTTCAAGCAAAGTGAAAGAAATTTAAGGCAATATTAATTATTAAAAAGATCCCAAATTTATCAGATAAAAGTGGAAGTGGAAACAGGACCCTTTACAGTACACCCCCCTTTTGGAATAGACCAATAACGATCCCTCTATGCATCACTGAAAAATAATCTCATAAAACTTTCTGTGCGTCACTGTACCTCTTATTGTCTGCAATATATACACAAATCTTTGAAAATCCCAGTAACATATAGACATTTGCTTGATATAAGCTGGCGATGCATTCAGGGTCCCAACTGCATATAAGTCCCACTTACACAACTTTTAGAGCCTTCTTCTACTCTCCAGGGAACCCAGGAATGGTTCACATGAATTTGACGGTGATTTCTGAAACTGCCATTTTCTCATGATTAAAGCACAAATAAGGTAGATTAATTTTACCCTCATACACTGACTAACCTCCGTGTGCTTCATTTGATATTATGTTTGATGTTCCTTTGTCTAGGAGCTTTTCTTCCTTTTCTCTCACTCAGTTTTATTTGATTTTGATAGAAGAGGATCTTTTAGGGCACCAGAACTGTAGAGAGTAAGAGAGAGAGAGAGAAAGATAAGATGGCAAAATCTGAAGAGCCAAATGAAAATAAGGCATATCCTTTAAATATTTATTAAAAGGCACTAGAGAAAAACGAAATGGTATATCCTTGAAAAGGGCATGTTTAGGTGTTTGGATCTCTGAGCAGAAATACTCTACATGAAAAAAACTGGCCCATTTATAGTTTTAGATCCTGACAGGGGGAGGCAATAATATGGTTTTTACTGTCATTACAACATAGTGTGTGCAGCATCCTGGAGGAAGCATGCTCGTGAAGATGGAAAACTGCTCAATGTGTCATAAGCTGAGATCACTGATTTGCATGTTGCCAGAAACTTTATTAAATTGACGGAGCAATAGCTCCTCCTTAGACACAACCTGTTCATTTGATAGCTAGACTGGTCCTACTCTGATGTATCTGGCCTTTATTTAAGTGCCTGTGAAATGTTCTCACCCTGGATGGATGTGCCATAGAATTCACAGCTCTTTATAATTAAGAAGATATTATTTTGAATAAGGTCAGGACTTAGTACACTCCATCCCTTCATTGGAATAATCTCAGTTTGGGTTCCATTTCTTTACATATGGAAAACAAAGCAGAAGTCAAAGACCATGCATCTAAAAGTGATCCTAAATAAGTATGAAGAAACCATGACTGAGAGGAGAGGGGAATCTGTCAATTGCAGAAAAACTACCTGATCCACTTTCATTGGTCCTACGGTTTGATGTGCCAGATTTTTTAAAAAAGAAAATTTGAAGCATCTGTCACTTTTAGTTGTTACCCTATTCCCACCTAGTTCTGCATGAAAAATTAAACATGGCTCAGAAGTCATATACCACTTTCCAGAACAGAACACAAACACAACTAATATTTTTCATGTATTTACAGAGAAAAGGAAACAGGTGCCATCAAAAAGTAACAGAAGAAAACAATCTATCAGAAAAAAGCTGATGTGTACAGTTACTTGGGGCATAGATATCTTGGGTTTTTTTTCCAAAACTGGGTTAAGAAGGAAAAGGAAAACCAGAAGGTATTTCAGCTGAAAAATGAGAAAATAGAGGAGATACCAGTAGAGCTCCCTTACCTGGAGAGAGTGTGGAAGTCAGGGAGCTCTGAATTCTGCAGAAGAACCTCTCTGATTCTCACATTATGGAGAGAGAGAAAAGAGAGATAGAGAGAGAAAGGGAAGAGGGAGGGAGGGAGAGAGGGAGAGAGAGAGAGAGATGGGTTAAAACCAGCTAAAAGGAAAAGCAGCTTTTGGCTTTGATTATCTTATTAAGGACTTGGCAAGGATCAAACAGTCAAGCCATGAGCTCTGAGTGCATTTCTAGCCACCTCAAAACAAGTTTAAATGCCTGAATAAATTTTGGTTTGAGAGGCTTGTAAATGAGTTTTCTCTGCAGGAAGATTGTCTCTCTATGTGTATAGTTTAGAGGGAACATCAGACCCCAAGGGAATCATGCCACAGAAGCCCTTCCATGTTATTCCCACAAACCTAGATTCTCAATGTATCAATTTAGCAATGAGCTCAAGAATAGTTGGCACATGCTTAAAGGAACATTTTCCCCTCATTTCAGACATCCCAGATATCAGCCCAAATGAGAACTTTCCACTAATAATAATTACTACGTGGGTCATATTTTCCTTTGAACAGAACATTGTGCAGATACTTCTTTGTAGCTGTATGTGTGCAAGGCAGCTAAGAGACCCTGATTTAAAAAAATAAAAAAAAACCTTGTAGATTGGTGAGTATGTCCCATTCCCTTGATTCTCCTTCGGTAACGTAAATACTTTGCTGGAGTTGTCAGCAAGTTTCCTACCTGCTCTGATCCAACGAATGCTAATTGCAGGCACAGCATGGCTTACCCTCTCGCAGCAATGGAGGTAAGACGGAAAACAAAGCAAAAGAAAAAGCAGGAAAAAGCAGACCGCCACCTAGAATTCGAGGGCAGCCTTCATACTCGCCCTGGATCCTATCCCGAGACGAATCTTCCCAGACTCACAGTCCTCCACACGTGCTCCTCTCCCCCTTTTAGGTACAGTAATTCCTTTTAAGAGCAGCGCTTCAATTTGCTGTTCTGGGAACTCTCCCCTCCCTGCTACCTTTTAGCAGCAAAGGGAACAAACGGCCGATCGCTTGTTCCAGTTTGGGGGCTCGGCTCCGAAGAGGTTCAGCACCAGTGGCCACGGACAGCATCCAACGGATGCGCAAGGCGGAAAAGAGGGGGGTCGCAGAGACGCCAACAGGAGCTGTTCCCTCACCTTCCCTCCCCCTCTTTATCTCTCTCCGGTTCTTTAAGCCCTCCTTCCTTCCTCTTCCTCCGTCTGTTTCAGGAGTCCAGCGGATATGCTCATAGCTGAGCCCAGCAAAATCTCCCACAGTCAAACAGCACAACTCTGCCCCCTTGCTCTGCCTCAGATCTCTTGTGGCCACTTCCCGGAGGGCAGAGCTGAAGCTTCCAGGGGCGAGTGAAGGAGCTGGCCAAGTCAGATTCTACAAAAGGTTTGATCCTTTTCATTCAGGGGGGTGAACGGGGTAGAAGGGCGAATAGCCACTTGAGCAACTAGTATTGGATACCAAGATTGGGTAACAGATATATTAGGGTCTAATGCACAAAGTTTTCTAACCCCCATTTATTTAACAATAGCAATGTATAAATAGCTTCAACAAAAATAACTTGGCTGAAGAAGTTAAAATGGAAGAAAATGGGAGTGGGTTTTTATTGCTGACCGGGGAAATGAGGTGGGGTATAAATCTAAATAAATAAATAAATTTGAAATGCCTTCTAAATATAAATGCCTATCAGGCTCTCGAAATGAAGAAAGGCAAGTGATGATTCTTTTAATTAGATTTTTTTATTGTTCCACGCCTATAGACAGAATCTTGCCAAACTGAAACAGACTAAATGAAGCACGTACCTTGGGAACTATTAGGGAGGGTCTGGCTTCACCTTTTTTCTCTCCCACAAACTTCTGAACTGAGTGGAGCTTGCAGCCTATTAATACTACGTAAGTTTAGTGAATCTCCCTCTCTCCCTAGTGAACTGGAAGTGGTAAAAAAAAATCTTGGTTTGGCTACTTGTCTCTTTGAAGACTACCTCTATATTATCAAGTCCTGTAGGATTCCCAAGATTAGCAATATTATATACATACTTGGCATGTACAAATAAAAGATCCACAGTAAATTAACACTAAAACATTCACAGTCAGGGGGGTCTAAAGAGGGAAGGGTCAAAAAAGTCATAATGATAGGACCAAATTAGTTGCTTGAACCCTTCCGTGGAAGCTGTTATTTTCAGCCTTTGGGTTTTCACCACAGAATATACAGTCCCTTGGAGCAAAACCTATTCACTTCTCTTGCAAAAAGGTGTTAGTCCAGCAACAATAACCTGACTAGTTAATGCTGTTCCTTCATGTCAGGAAGAGGTGTAGCATGCTAAGAGCAATCAAGAGCTTTCTCTCTAACCTAAGAAGCACCTACAAGTGCAGCCACCTGCTATTAAGTGAATTGTCTGGATATTTCAAGGAACAGCAGTGATAGATACTTTTCACCAATGCTTCAATCCTAGCTTTCACATTGGTTCATCTTGCCTTGTTGCAAACAGCCCAGCAGTTCCTTAGTGGGTGTAATCAGGGAACAACCATAGCCTATTGTTGAAAAAAACAAGGAATAATCCCCAGCTACTTATCTTTTTTGTTTCAGGGAATGCGATCCAGCCTTTCCTGGGATTGACCTACTACCTGAGGTATATTTACTTTTGTTGCTGAAGCAATCGGTTATAATGACACAACCACTTTTACAATTCTGCCCCAGGGGGTTTTCTATCCCTATACTCTAAGAACGCCAAGAAGCAGAATAATTTCTCCTCCAAAATTTCCCCTCATTCACTTTTCATATTGGGAGCAGTTCTCTCTCAGATTTATCATAAACTGAGGATGAGAAACTGGAAAAATGGAAGCAATAAAGTTATGCTAGTAAGTTATTTCTGGCCTGTATTTACAGCACTTGGATGGTCCCTGGTCTTACTATTTTTGAGCGAGGAAGACAGACATCTTCCTCATTCCCTTCTTGCAATCAGCTTCTTGATAATAAAAATTAGATATTATTACATACAAATCTTCTCAGTTCTCCAAGACTTGAGCACTGGCCAATGGCTTACTGTAGTTGGTTTTGAAGTAGATTCACCATAGAATGTTTAGGCTGTTGGTTTGAGCTCTGAACTTGGCAATTTGGTTGCATAGAATTGTTGTTATTCAAACCCAGGCATAGCTGCTGTACATACTATTGAGTTCATAGCATTCATTCTAAGAGCTATTGTCGACCCTGGATTATAGCAGAACTTCTAAAAATCAAAATATTTATTGTCACCAAAACCAAGCATATCATTTTTGGAACCACAAACTGTAATTTTCTGTTTTTACCAAATTGATGGTGATTCTTAGGGAAATGGGAGAGAAGATAACTGAATAGGCAGACTGGGTCTTGAGCTTCTTTTCATAGAAGGATCCTTGTTTATCCCCTAAACCTACTAGATCAATCAAGCTCACATCGTCAGGGCAGCATCACATGATGTATCGGGACTTTTTTCCCCTTTGCTAAACTGGGCATGGACGTGGACAGCACGTGAAACATCCAGCCCCTGGGCCGGGAGTTTGACAGCCCTGTACTAGAGGTATCTCCTTTTTAAAAGAATTATCTTGATTATTTACTGCATACTTTTTATTTATTGGGGTCACGGCTGAAAGAATATTAAATAGGGAATTAGCTTGTTGATGCTTACCTCTGGATAAACATAAATAGGATCCAACAGCAAAATATGGTCTTTGGAAAATGAAATTTCTTTGAAACTAGCAAGTTATTCTATATATGTGAACTGATTCTATATTCAACACTATTAGAACCTTGGAAGTTAATATCTATGTAAAAATCAATATAGCTCAGTTATGTGATTATCTCTGAAGCTTCATGGCTATTCATTCCTGAGTCTAAATATTATAACTGTTTTAACTTATTAACTTAAATGGAGAAATAAATTGTATAGAATAATAAAGTTTCTCACTAGATATAACTACAGTATGTGTGAGGAAAAGGTAAACTATAACCACAATGAATAAAGCTGCATTGATGTTTTATTAATGTCTTTTCTTAAATATATTTTGTATCTATGTGTTATTTTAGTATAATTATTCAGCTGTCTCTTACACCCATACATTCACACTGAATGTCATGCCTCAGCATATAACTTTTATATACTGTTGATGTTCTCTAGTCTCATCTAGTGGCTGGAGAGACAAATACCAAGTATATTGTTTGAAGCTGACCCAACCTCTTTACCCATCAGCCCACACTGGGAAGCCAAACTCCATTTCCTTTAGCATTTGGAGAAGGCAGAAGCACAAAGAAGAATCCATCTTAATCTGTGGCACATGGTCATCCAAGGACAAACCCACACCCCACATACAGAGCATGGCTGGTTAGATTTAGATTGCTTGTATTTATTAATTGTTCTGTTCAGCAGTAACTCAATACTGCCTATCTCGTATTTGGTTCTTGTTGTATGTATCCCTATTTTCCTCATTTTCACCATATCCTGTTCTTCCAATAAAGCATCCAGATCTATGCACACAGTCTCTTTTATTGGAGGATAGGTGGGTTTAGCTGCATGTCCAGCTGCACACAGACTAACCCGTAGTGAGGACAGAACAATGAATATGCCATATTTTTGAGTAGATGGTATATTTGTACTTATGGACTTCATTACGACGGCTCACCTGCAAACTTATTCAATATCCTAATGATAACCACTGTTCTACCCCAATTTGAATGTCTGGAGAAAGTACTACCATTTATTTAGGCTATACACTATACGGTTGCTAGGAAATGACTTCCGCTGACTTCCTGATTAAGCATGCACGCAGGATTGCAGAAGGATTAGCGTTTTAATTACTTTGTAAGCTGCCTAAAATAACAGGTGAAATGGAAGGTAAATAAACACTACCGAGTCTGCTAAATGTCCTTCCTGAAAATGCAGTGAAAACACCACAGTGCAACATAAAAATCCACACAGATTCTTATCTCATCTCAATCACATTCTGTCCTTCCTAAAACGCTCACTTTATTTATTGTGTCATGGGGGAAAGTGGGGGAGAGAGAAGGAAGGAGAAGAGAAGGGAGAGAGAGGAGAGAAAAAGAGGAGGGGGAAGAGAAGGGAGGGG
>JANHGC010000579.1:85552-108377 GCA_027560395.1 Boaedon fuliginosus | reverse complement strand
TCACCTAACCCCCCCCCCCCGTTCCACTGACTGTGCTATTGAAATCCTACCTGGTGCTAAGCTCCCTAAACCAAAGATGCATATCATGTCTGAAAGAACTGAGGGCATTCACTGATAAAAACCTAGCCAGGGGTTTCATCAAGCTGGCCCAACCAAAGATCGCAGCACCAGTGCTCTTTAGAGAGAGAAAAAAGATGGTTGTTTTGTCTTTGCGTGGACTGCCAGAACCTGAACACAGTGAGCGTGGAGACTGTATATTCACTCCCCCTTATAAAGGACATGTTAGCACACCTGTCTAAGGGGAATTTTTTCTCAAAACTGGACTTGAGGGAGGCTTATTATCGAATCAGGATAAAGAAGGGGGATGAGTGGACAACAGCATTTAACACACCCCTAGGTTGTTACCAATTCAAAATTCTCCCATTTGGATTACAACGGGCCTCAGTGGTCTTTATGCAATTGATAAATGAAATATTCCATGAACATTTGTATAACGTATCCTACTTTACCTGATGACATTTTAATTTATATAGAAACAAAGGCGGAACCAGTGGTGATATTCAATTTTTTTTACTACCGGTTCTGTGGGCATGGCTTGGTGGACGTGGCTACGATGTCAGCCAATCAGAGGTGGTATTTGGCAGTGCTGGCCAATCAGAGATGGTATTTGCCAGGTCTCTGAATCAATCAAAATTATCGCTACCGGTTCTACAGAACCTGTAGGAACCTGCTGAATACCACCTCTGGGCGGAACATGTAAAATGGATGCGGGCCGTGTTAAATAAACTCCGCTCTGCTAAACTCTATGACAAACTCACCAAACGTGAGTTCCACCAAGAGAAAATTGACTACTTGGGGGTATCACTTCTCACACCAAGATGTGGAAATGGACCCGCAAAAAGTACAAGCAGTAGTGGACTGGGCATCACCCTGCACACGTAAATAGCTTCAAAGCTTCTTGGGATCTGTTAACGTTTACTGCCAATTTATTCCTGCATTTCCTCAAATTGGCGTCCCCATAACCAACCTCCTGAAAACAAAAGGGGAGGGGAAAAGCCAAAACAACCTTTAAACTGGACAATGGAATGCCAGGCAGCATTAAAAAAACTCAAACAGTTGTTCTTAGCAGAGCCAATCCTAAAGCATCCAGATCCAGAAAAATCTTTTGTCATACAAGCAGATGCTAGCGATGTGGCAATAGGAACAGTCCTACTCCAAAAGAATGACCAAGACCAGCTACAACTGTGCGCTTACACTTCCAAAAACTTGAATGAAACTGAGCAAAGATGGACCATTTGGGAGAAAGAGGCTTATGCAATCCACTGGGCACTTCTAACATGGAGGCATTTCCTAGAAGGGAGTAACATCCCTTTTGAGGTCTGGACTGATCACAAAAATTTAGAAGCCCTCAAACCCCTGAGAAATCTCTCCCCAAAGCAAGTACGATGGGCCCAATACTTTAAGTGATTGGATTTCACCCTAAAATACCTCCCACAATACAATAGTGCAAAGCCAGACATAATCAAACCCCTACTACAAAGCAATCAAGTAGCAGCCAAAGTAATCACTAGAGCTCAAGCAAAATAAGAAATGTTGACTGACAATGCTACCACTCAAACAAGCATTGGTCACCAACGAATGGCTCCTGAACCACAAAAACCTTTGCCTTATGAAATGGCATTGATAAAACAGCATGTGGAGTATTTGGGTATTAATACAGTATTTCTACATGGGTCAACCAAGTTTTGAAGATCCAGGGAAAGAATTACTGGTATGTGAACTGAAATATATGGACTAAAGCAAGCAGCCACAGACTAAATATCCCATGCCTGGGCCTTGAACTGAAAAAAGTTGATCCATGTTTATATATACAAGAGGTAAAAATAGAGGACATGGGATCATTCCCTGTTATGTTGAGAATCCAGCTATATTTGCAGAGGAAAAAAAACCCACCTTGGGGATAGCTAACAATTTAAATAAATTTAAATAAAGCAATAAACAATAAATATTAATCCCAAAGAAGTGTCTAGGTCACAGTGAGATCAAGGAGCCAAATACATCCATGATTGCTTGATATCTAGACAGAGAAGCAAACCAAAGAAAGTTGCCAAATAATGAGCAGGATGGGACAGCTGTGGGAAATCCATCATACATCACAAGTTGGCTGGGAATTCAGAGAGTTGAAGTCCACATGTTTTAAAGTTGCCAACTTGGAAAAACACTGAGAGCAAAACGGGGGAAAGCCTATGTTGCTATCAGAGGAACAGAAAAGAGGAGTGAAACTGATGAGCCCATAGCGGTACATTTACTCTATGTCAGCCTGTCTTACAATATCTGTAGTTCTCCACTTAAGACCACAATAGAGGAGAGCCCAAAAATGCTACGTGAGATAGTTGTTAAGTGAGTTTTGCCCCATTTTACTACCTTTCTTGCCACAGTTGTTAAGCAATTAAGTTAGTAATAGTTTTAAGTGAATCTGGCTTCCCCATTGACTTTGCTTCTCAGAAGTTTGCAAAAGGGGATCACATGACCACAGGCCTCTGCAACCGTCATCAGTATGAGTCAGTTATCAAGCTCCTGAATTTTGATCACGTGGGGACCCTGGGGATGCTGCAACGGTCATAAGTGTGAAAAATGATCATAAGTCACTTTCTTCAGTGCTGTTTTAACTGTGGTCACTAAATGAACTGTTGTAAGTCAAAGACTACCTATAAAGATGCCCTGAGATTTTCCAGAGGAGTATTATATTTTCCATTTCATTATTGTTTTGAGCAATAAAAGCACTGGCTTTTTCTAGTTGTTTCTTTCTTCTCCTAGGACCTAGAGTGCTTGATTTTATTGGCATCAAAGATTTTTTCCCCCTTACCCTTGTCTGTTCAAAATAGAAACCACTGTGACAAAAATTGTCCTATGCATATTTTAGTCAAGTTAAATCATGAAATAAGTAGCTGAAGAATGAAGAAACAAAGAAAGGCAGAAGAAGCACATACTTATTGTGACGGTTTTTTTCTCCATTAAACAAATCCATCAAATCGCTGCCGGTGTAAAAGGATTGTACTTGGTTCAGTTGTTTTTCTCCTCGTTCTATCTCTCTTCTAACCAAATATATATCCTCACACTGCCAAAAAGTAAGCCATTTGTTATGATTGTTGAGCAGAACAAAGACCGCAGAACATCTTTTTTTAAAAAAAGAATAGCAAATAATTACAAGGCATCATCTATATATGGTACAGATGCTTTATGTTTTAGGCAGGCACATGCAGCCACATGTCCTGCACCCCCCATGCCTGTGCACGTGCACACGCAGCCTTCCCACCACCCCATGCGCTCTCCCACCCTTCTTCCGAAGCACAGCTGATCGTCAGATCAGCTGTGTTTCAGTTTTGGAGATGCACGTGCATGCGCATGGGATGGGGGTGGTGTCATGCACGCCTGCGTGGGCAGGAGGGAGGGTGGGGGGTCCTGTACGCTTGCACACACATCCCCCCTCCCCCTCCAAGCGTATGCGTGCGCATCTTCACAGCCAGAACAAAGAGCAGCTGTGTTTCCAAAACAGCTATAAAGACCGCCAAGGACTTCGGGCGGGTGGGCAGGCCCACTTTAATGATGGTGCGCGTGCCCGTAAGGAGGGCTCTGCGTGCCACTTCTGGCACATGTACCATAGGTTCGCCATCACTGGTTTATAGTAACTCTGGGATACAGCTAAAGTACCTATTATTATTTTTTATACAGTCTCCTGCAGGCTGAGCTCAACTCCTTGTCACTTCAGAACCTACTTGGAAAATTTTTGACATTTCTTGCCATTTTCTTTGGGGATGTTTTCCAATTTCTCAATCTAAACTACAAACCTAATATTCCATACACATTCTTGAGCACTGAGCTTCCTGGTTGGTTTCTCATCCAGGTACTATACAAGTCCAATCCTGCTCAGCTTTTGCACAGTAAGCCCAATCGGGATGGTAGGTACATGAAGGATATCTTGCTCAAAACCAGGTGCAAACTATGATACTACCCTCCTACAGTTCTACCTTTTAATTTGGACCTGAACCATTTTTAAAGATTTACCTCAAAAGGTTTGGGGGAATCAGGATCTGTCAGACAAATATGGTAGTAGTGAAATCGTCCACCTGTGCTGCTGGCCAATTCATGCAAAAATTGATTAGCTCCAGTATCATCACAGTTAAATGATATAGTGTGAACTGGAATGTTCCGCCAAAGTTTGAGTTCATCTAAAATTCTATTGGGGTGCTGTGCAAAAAGAAAGGAAGGGAAAATGTGTAAATTTAAAAAGATCAAAATACAAAACACTTAAATGATCACTTAGCCTTTAACAATAAACCAAGTAGTGTAGAAGCCTTTAATCATTATTACCATAGCAATTAATAGCTGGGACTTTCTTAAATCAGAAGCCAAATTCCACTGAATGAGCTTTACATTCTAACTCTTGTCCAAATGCCTCTAATTTCTGTGTTGCAGTATTTCCGGACAATAATATTTTATTGGTTGGCCAGTTTGGTCTAATGCATAAGGCACCAACCAGAAACTGGGAAAGCTGCTAGTCCTGCTTTAGGCATCATAGCCAGCTGGATGACTTCATTCTCTATCACACATCCTAGCCCATTTCACATGGCTGTTCTTGCAGGAAAGATAGGAAGAGGAAGAAGTACTATGTGTGTTCTCTGCCTTGAGCTGTTTTTTACAAATAATAAAGGCGGGGTATAATAAATAAACTGAGAAGCTTCACATTTACCTAGCTTCGCTTGGTCTACATGGTTGACAAAACCATCCTGAGCACTACAGGCTTCCCTCATCTACTGTTGTTACTTCCCACAAGAGCACATTAAACTCTGTCTCGGGTTGCATTATGGAGAGAGCTTATGCTCTCTACTATACTCTGAAACTTTTCATTCCTATGCCAAAAATAGGAGCTACTTGCATGAAGCATAGGAAAATACCGGCATTTGCAAACATCCCAACTCAGATTCCATTAGTGTATGTTCTCTTATGCACACTATTGACTACTAGTGGTATATGCAAAAAAGTAACCAACACCATGGCATAGCAACAGGGCATCAGGTTTACCAGATGTTAAAAGAGAAACAACATTAAATGTGCAGCTGCCATTTCTGGTATCACTTCTCTATTTTATGCTTAAACTGAGCATTTCCATTTTTGCCATCATGTTTCTGTCTCTTATACCCCATTAAAATAATCTCTATTTAGTACAGCTAAACCCTCCTTTCACAGGATTACAACTGCTGTTTTTCCACTGCAGCTTTATCCTCTTTTGAATATTACCATTTCTGTTTCCTTCTCAATCTTTCATATAGAAAGACTCTTCTTCAACTAGCAGCCTCCAAAATTGTGGTTTTTCCCCTCCTAAACCTAATCCCATTTTTTCCCTAATCACATTTTGGAATGCCCTACTTTAGATGCAGAATTGCTCCTTTGCTGTCCACTATCACCATATCCTTCTCCCAATCTCTCATGTTTCCAATGTGTTGATGGAATAAAGATCAGGAGGAGGCACAGGCAGGTATGCCTTCCTTCATCTGTCACCTTGTAGTTTGACCATCCTTGGTCTACATCAATGTGATGCTTTGTCATCTGGCCAGTGTTACATCATCATATTGTCCTGACATGATTTGCTTCTTCATAGATACCTGATCAGGTCTCCCATCAGTAAGAAGATAAATGGCTTGAGTGTCACGATCAGCAAGGGCAATCTGAAGTGCTTTCAGTATATTTGTAGTAGTCCCAGCCTACGCAATCAGTGGAGGAACAGAGAAAAATTAAAATGTTAATGTGGGCAGATTTATGGGATGGGTTATAAAATTTATTTCTCAGGTATGCTGGCGTGGCATATTTTAAACACTTTACATAATCTAATTCACATTGTACTGTAGATAATATATGTGATATCCCATTATTCTTTTAAACACTGATATGCTCAATAGCTGAAAGTAATAGTTCTGTAATGAAAAACTACAAAAATATATATCTGTAGTTTGCTGAAAGAGAACTGTTTAAGTGGAAACCAGCTAGGTATTTGGATTAAATGAGGGACTACTGGCACTTCCTTCTTCTGAAGGTAGCTTCAGAAATGACTTTTGCCAGATAAGATTGACCTATTTATTTATTAGTACTTAAATTTATAGGTCACCCATCTCACAATAAAGGAAACTCCAGATGGCTTACTGAGTTCTCTCTCTCCCTTTAGAACAGTGGTGGGGAATCTGAGGTACATGTACAGTAGATACTAGGCCTTCTTCCCGGGTTATGTCCTTTGTCCTGCTTTAAATTACCAAGCATATCTACACCAGTGAGCCTGCAATATGGAGAATTCTGGGAACTGAAGTCCATGTATGTTAAAATTGTTAAGGCTGAGAAATCTTGGTTCTTTGCTTCCTGTTGCAAAAAAATGAACACTCCCAATAATTCTCAATATTCCTTCCTTGGGCAGGAATGTCCTTCTGAACCAACCTTTTTGCTCATTAGAAATGTTACAATAGAAAAGAAGGTTGAGTTATTTAAAATCAAATCTGTATTCTAGGAAGTATGGTTACTACATTAATAGAAATTAATATAATAGAAGTATGTTTGTAAAAACACCAATTGCCATATTAGTGGCAGAGATAACCTAAATTCCATTTGTCTACTTGGAAGAATTCCCTTCATATGAAGCTTTACTGTAACCCAAGTATATTGACCCATAGTATGGAAGAAGGGAAGGAGAACCCCAGCAATAGTTTAGCTCAGGGGTCTCCAACCTTGGCAACTTTAAGCCTGGAGGACTTCAACTCCCAGAATTCCCCAGACAGCAAAGCTGGAGACCCCTGGTTTAGCTCACTTCTATTTGCTTAAAGTTTTTTTCTATACTTACCTGAAGTTCTTTTATCCAAAGTATAGCATCTTCTATATTTTCTTCATTAACTTCAGCAAGTCTATCTTTCCAGGCTATTGCTTCAGCATCAAATTTAACAAAGTTAAACCTGGTTTTGTTTTGAAACTGTTCCTGTAAGAAATAATCTGTTGAATGATTTTTCTGAAAGAAAAAAATCATATTCCCTTTGCCCGCCCACCATTCCACCCTGGCCTCATATTTGAGAAATAGTCAGTTATGGGGATAATGTTTCATTTGTCTAGCAAATATGTATTAAATATTTTTGAAATTGTAATTCTGCTATGTCTTAAAAATATTGTCTACCTGTAATCTATTTTTCTTTACTAGGTACTCACAAGAAGTTTGGGAGCTCAGCATTGCCAGAATTCCCACCCAGCATAGCAAATTTACTTACTTACTTACTTACTTACTTACTTACTTACTTACTTACTTACTTATAAAATTTATTTGCCACCCATCTCGTATCCAACAACTCTGGGTGGCTTACCACATAAAAACACAGAAAACATTAAAGCCATCCGTTATAAAATCAGTGTCCAAATAGCAAATGATGACACCATCATTAGAGAATGATGATATGAGGAATGTCCTAATGTATTGTCCGCCATTTCATCTGAGAAAATGGACTTAGAAAATCTCTTCCACTTGGAGGGAACTAGTAGAATGTTGACATGAAAGAATAAGGTCTAGCAACTCCAGGGAAGATTGGAAAAGATTCCACTCAGACCTAATTCCAGACAGTACATATTCAGTTAAAGACACCAACAGTACAGGTAGCCCTCAACGTACGACCACAATTGAGCCAACATTTTTGATGCTAAGGGAGACAGTTGTTAAATGAATTTTTATCCCCTTTTATGACCTTTCTTGACACAGTGGATCAGTCAGTTAAGTGAATCTGGCTTCCCTATTGATGTTGCTTGTCAGAAGGTCGCAAAAAGGATCACATGACCAAAGGACACTGCAACTGTCATAAATATGAAGTTGTCAAGCATCCAAATTTTGATCATGTGACCAAGGGGATGCTATTATGGTCGTTAAGGGTGAAAAATGGTCATGTCACTTTTTTCAGTGCTGTTGTAACTTTGAATGGTCACTAAACAAACCGTTGTAAATCTAGGATAATCTGAAAAAGACAACTTCCTAGATCCCTTTCAGAAAAATCCAGTCATTCTACATTAGGACACTTCACCAAAACAGCTAACACTCACTCTTATGAGCTGATATATTTTCTCCTTCACCACAGGCAGTTTGTATATCATAGACTGAGATACATCAATGAGGATACAGATGTGGTCTTCTGTGACATCTCCAAAGAGAGCTCGGCTTCCTTTCTTAAGGTCCTGAATTCTATACAAGAATACTTTTTTACATGAAATGAAAGGCTTAGCAAGAATGATGTCTGAAATGTTCACTTCCCAGTATCTTAACACTCCTACATAATTTTATTTTTATTATTAATTTAATACAAAGGACAAAAGAATGCCAAGTAAATCACTTTAAGAAAGACAAAATAAATATTATTAAGTAAAATACATTTTAAATTGGAAAAAAAACAATGGTTATTGGATAACTTGCAGGAAGGAATATAATTTCAAGGCTATATAGAGTTTAGGTGTTAGTAGTAAGTTAAAGCAGCTGTCAACACTGAATTGGGATTACAATTCCCACTATTCTCAACAAACAAGATCTAAAGCATTGAATGAGAATTAGGAACAAGCAGATTGTAGGCTTTCTACTAACGTGTAACTCTGCCATCACATTCCCTTAACCTACGTAATCTATTTTATGGGGTTATTGTGAGGGTAAATTTCAATTGGACTTCTCTTTCCATTGGCTTTGAACAAAAATGGAATATAAACAACATAAATAAATGCAGACTAAAGTTCATGCTGTCAGTTTTAACGAGGCACTATTCAGAGTTTCATTATTTTTACTTTATTAACATACATCCCATAAATAAATATTATATAAATATAAATATTCAATATTAAAGAAATAATACTTCCTCTCTGGTAACTCTAATAAATGGTTTCACTCAAATTTTATTCAAAATCTCATAGGTTAAAAAAAAGTAGGACTTGAATAGTCATTATTTCAAAATGATGCAAATATCTTAAAAGAGATTTATGACTACATTGGGTACTTGGTACTTCTAGAACCTTGGCCATTATTTTAGTTAAATACATGTAGAGTGTGGGGCATTACCGAATAAAAGTGATGTTTTTGCAGCTGAATTTCATTAAAAATATTAGGTCTGAAGGTCATGGAATGGAATTAGGCTACTCAAATGAATCTTCATAAATGAATATATACCCACATTTGATATTGCAGTTAGGAACACTTAGCATTGCTCATGCTCAGTTTTTAAACAATCAGAGTACTTAACACTAAATATTAGGGTACTTGGGCATTTTAAAAAAATTAATGGGATACATCAGTCCTTTTTTCATCACAAGATCTGTCTTTAGAAAATATATTATCAGGATGCAAACTAACCTTTCTTCCATCTGATGAAGGGCATTCTTTACTTTATTTTCAAACTCCTTGCATCTTTCTTTATTCAAATGTAAATGAATTATAGACCCATCTTCCAAGACTGTATATATAAAATTGTTGCAGTATTTGGCATGGATTACCTTTTTATTTGTCTCCTAAAAGAACAAAGATTTCCCCTGTGAGTATGATTTCTTAAGTCTGCTCAAGCTTTAAAATCAGTAGATCTAAAATGGGTTTGAAATGAATTCAGTTAAGTGGTGTACAACAGGACAAGAGAATCAGAAGCCTTGTAAACTTTTGATCACCCTTGCCTCAGCCAATGCAATTTAAATACACTAAAGTATATAGAGTCTCTATATAGAGACTGGGATGTTGTGAATTATAATGTAACATACTGGAGATAAGCCCACATAGATCAAGAAGCTTGAAATACAATTCTCTTTACTGTGCGAAGGGGATGGAGGAAAAGGAAAAAGCAAATTCTGTAGGCAATTTCTCATTTGCCTTTTTTCTGCAATTGCATTGCTTTCAATGTGTAGAAGAGAAAAGAAACTTACTCTCTAAAAATCATCTCCATTCTCTGGTCAGGTGGAGGGGAAGGTTAGGCAAAGGAGAGATTGCCTATAAAAAATTATTAGTTTTTAAATTCCCTCTCCATAGAGACCAGAGAAATTGGAGAGAAAGGATTTCAAGAGAGCAAGGTGTTTTGCATAGCATACCCATAGCTGCCAGCCCCAAGCTGTAACCCAATCACACTGTTCTCCATGTGTTCAAGATGCTAAGCAGACACCCAAGCATTTCAAAGGGTGGGGAGTGGTTAGGATGCAAATAAAAGCCAAAAGTGTGAAACTGAGTAGTCTTGTCTCTTTCCAGCCAGAAAGCATAGCCATATGATTTCCCACTTAGTGACTGCTTTTCTTAGCGACGGAGTTGCTGGTCCCCATTAGGGTTACTCAGTAAGATTATTTATCAGTATATGCACAGGCATGCCTCTGCCTGCAGGAAGCAAATAAAAATTTTCTCCCAGTACATTTCAGTAACATATTGGGGGATTCAAACCAACTGATCAATGTATACAAGCAGTCCTCATTTGATATCCGCAATTGGGACTGGCAACTTGGGCACTGAGTGAAACCATGACTATATTTAATGATCTTACTTCAACTTTCCTTTGCTTTACAGACCTGTAAATGTGCGGATTTGGGGTAACAGACTACTTTTCATCTCAGTTGTAAATTTGCTAAATGAGACATTTGCTATATGAGGACTATATGTCTAAGTACTTAACTTAGATTCCTTTATTTCAATGAAGCTATTAGCTATTATGGTCAGACTGAATCCAAGGTATTTCTTGAGAACAGTAATAGAAAGTCATTCTAATGTGATGCTTGAGATGCTTTTTCTTTGAAAAATCCAGAACCAGTTTGGCTAAACATATGAATACTTTCTAGAGGATTAAGAAAACAGCAGCTGTACTCTTTACCCCATTCAGACACAATTCCTAACCGGTTCTAAATCTTGCTAGGCAAACAATGGGATCCTGTCAGTAGCCAGAAGTGCAAATGAAGCTTTCTACTATAGAAATAACAAAACTTGGAAATCTATTTGATCCTCCCACTAACCTACCCCAACTCCACGGAAGAAGTAGAAACTTATAATACCACAATGGAAAGGTTTCTTACAGCATTTGTCTGGAGAGATTCATCTTCTGGCTTGGTTTTTATATCTACAATTCCATTTATATGGCGAAAAGCACAATCAGAAAAAGCTGTAGGTATGGTCAGTTTCTGGGCTTTCAAGCCATTCTTCTGAAGCCACTTTCTGGAATTCACAAAATCTTTTGCTTCTGGCTCATATTCTGTATTATCCATTTCTTCTGCCGATATAAAAATATTAATAAATAAGCATGTGCCAATATCAGCCTGAAGCTATTATATGACTTAATTTTGAATGGATATATTTGCATACACTTATTTATGGTACATGACAAATACATTCTTCTTTCCTTAGAAACATTACTAGTTTATAGATAAGTCTCCTCTGATCTGCGTCAGTTCTTAGTCACTATGGTCTTTTGCAAGTCTATGTAATTTTCTTAGGTAACAGCTTGTAATGTTTTGCAACTGTCTTCTTCTGGAATTATGACATGCTGCAGAGATTTTGTGGCTAGGTAGGGCTGCTTCTCTACTGGACATTGGAATGAGATAAGAAGAAAAAACAGCTCACTTTTGGCCTTGAAAGGCAGCTGTGTTGCCATGAGGCTGATGAGCTGAGCTGACTGCTATTCAGAGCTGCTGTGGGGAGATTTTGAGTAAGCAGTTCAATTGGTGCAGCAAGGTATATCACTGTTGGGAGAACACCAATCTCCTCAGTAGCTACAGGACATGAGGGGAGAAGAGGGGAGAGGAAAGTAAAAGTATGCCACCTGTTGTGAATGGAGAAGCTGCAGAGAAGTTGGAGAATGAAGTATGCAGTGCAAGTATCCTTTGGGGAGAGAAGAATGGTCCAGAGCTTCTCTAGAAGATGGGAAGCAAAGGCCCAGAGGGATGAGATCCACTTAAAATTCTGAAAGGCTGGGGAAAATCCATGTGGTTGCAGGTGACAGCTTTACCCAGACTTAAAGGGGACAGAGGGAATTGGCTACTACTACAGAAACTTGCCAACAAAAGTGTGTATAGTCAAGGCTATGGGTTTCCCAGTTGCAATGTATGGCTGTGAAAGTTGGACCATAAGGAAGGCTGAGCATCAAAGAATTGAGGCTTTTGAAGTCTGGTGCTGGAGAAGACTCTTGCAAGTCCCTTGGACTGCAAAGCAATCAAACAGGTCAGTCCTAGAGGATATGGCTCATACCAATGAGATATGGCTCAATATTGTGTTTCACAACTGTTTATTCTTTCTGGATTAATACATATATATATATATAAACTGTATGCGGGTAAAGAAGCAACTAAGAACTGGACACAGAATCACTGATTGGTTTAAAATTGAGAAAGCAATTAGGCAACGCTATATACTGTTGCCTTGTCTATTTAACTTATATGTAGAGCATATCATGAGAAAGGCGGGGCTAGATGAATCACAAATTAGAATTAAGATTTCAGGGAGAAATATCAACAACTTTTAATCTGCAGATGATACCACTCTAATGGCAGAAAGTGAAGAGAAACTAAAGAGCCTCTTGATGCCGGTGAAGGAGAGTGCAAAAGTTGGTTTGATACTCAACATTAAGAAAACGAAGATCGTGGCATCTGGCCCTCTCAATTCCTGGCAAATAGATGGGGAAGAAATAGAGATAGTGATAGATTTTATTTTCCTAGGCTCCAAGATCACTGCAGATAGGGACTGCAATCAAGAAATTAAAAGACGATTTCTCCTGGGGAGGAAAGTTATGGCAAATCTACACAGTTTACTAAAAAGCAGAGACATCACCCTGCCAACAAAAGTGCATATAGTCAAGACTATGGTTTTCCAAGTTGCAATGTAAGGCTGTGAAAGTTGGACCATAAGGAAGGCTGGGTGTCAAAGAATTGAGGCTTTTGAACTTTGGTGCTGGAGAAGACTCTTGTGAGTCTCTTGGACTGCAAGGCAATCAAACCAGTCAGTCCCAGAGGAGATCAACCACTGACTGCTCTTTAGAAGGCCAGATCCTGAAGATGAAATTCAAATACTTTGGCCACCTCATGAGAAGGAAAGACTCCTTGGAGAAGAGCCTAATGCTGGGAGCGACTGAGGGCAAAAGAAGAATGGGATGACACAGAATGAGGTGGCTGGATGGAGTCACTGAAGCAGCCGATGTGAGTTTAAATGGACTTTGGGGGATAGTAGAGGGCAGGAAGGCCTGGAGGAACGTTGTCCATGGGACCGTGATGGGTTGGACATGACTTCGCAACTAACAACAACAACAGAAACTTGGTTTTTGGGAGAAAATTTGGCAGAAGACCCTGAGAAAAGTTCTTCCACCTACACAGAGCAGCTGTTTTGGCTGAACTGGAGAAAGTCCAATAATGTTGACACAGTCCAGTTCATTCCTTCCTTAACCAACAACGTCCTTTAGGAAGGAAATAAGCCTGCTAGGGTCACTTTTTGTAACAAATTCTTCCCACAGAAGAGAGATCTTACTTTGAACCCAGATCTACTGATGTAGCAAAAGAACAAGTGAAGGTGAAAAATCATAATTTGAACAAATAAGTAGTTATTGAATAAGTTAATGAATATATGTATGTATGCTGAGGGATTAATAAACTAGATCTTCTTAACTTCCCCAGTTTAGCTCTGCTCATTTGTTCCCATGTTTAGAAATAGATTGCAGGTAAAACCAACCAAGTCATAGGGAGTTTTATTCTAGTATTTAGACTTGTTTCTACAGATTTATAATTTGTAGATTGATCTCCAATGGATGGCACGTTTTGAGAATGCTTTTCATCAAACTGTTCATAAATCAAGTCCTTTGCAATTATGCATTCATAAAATACCTGCCACTATTTCAGACTTCTCAAATTCTATGAGAATTTTCTCTATCTGGGTTAAGATATTCTTGGCTTCCTCTAGTTCCTTCCAAATCAGGTAGACATCTTCTCTGACACCAGTTCCTGCATTTGAGGGAAAGTATAAAGACACAGAGAAAAGATTAGATAACGCTGACAAAAGAGTTTCTCTAGCCTTTCATAATCTTTAAATATTGTTGCATTTGATAAGCCTAGGGAAGCTACAACAAATCATTACCCCTTTTTAAAGAGCTTATTCATGGCTACGTAATTCTGGGAAGCCATTCTATGCTGGATTCGTATTTCATAAAAAGAAATAAAACCTATTAATTTCAGAATTATCATACTTCTGCACATTATGCAAAGGCCTAGCTCCCTGGATAAGGCTTTAATGCTTGGAAAGGTGGAAGGAAAGAGAAGAGGAGGAGGAGGATCAGTAGCAAGATAGATGAACTCATAGTGGAAACAGCTGGAAGGTCTAACATTGGAAGATCTGAAGGACCTTTTTAGGGATCTATAGTCATGGAGAAAACCTATGTCGGGGTGTCAAACTTGCATTATCATGGCATCGTCACATGATGTATCAGAACTTTTTTCTCCTTCGCTAAACTGGGCAGGGCCGGGGCTAGAACATGATGCATCCGGCTCAGAGGCCATGAGTTTGACAGTCCTGATCTATGACATTGATTTAATATCACATAATCATTAACTTCATTAATTACATATTATTGTAATTGTGCCCAGAGCCTTTTATAAAAAATATCAAACATTATTTTAGCATGTATTTAACAAGTCTCAAAGTTGGTGAAACCACACAAACATCTAGGGTTTTTCAAGCATATTCTCTTAAAACAATGGAACTAGGAATAGAACCAAGTGAGGGAAAAGGAGGAATATCGTTATTTTTTCTTTTCCTGTGCAGCCCCATGTAAGCTGAGGAAAGCGGCGTTGATAGGCCATACTTTTTTCAAGACAGTATGGAAAGTGACTGTGTGTGCCATGAAGAAAAATAAATAGTAACCATCCTCTCCAAGATTCTCACACAGCTTCCACCAAAGAAGGCTTTTCTATGAAGAAAATTAATCCCTTTAGATCAATTCTGAAATATCCGGTCCTATCGGGATTTAAGAATTGTCACCCTGAACTTCCACCTCTATGGTGTCTCCTAGAGGCCACTTTTGCTCTCTCTTAATGTAAATGTATGCCCACCATTCATTCCAATGCTTCAAGTCTCAAACGCTCCCAAACGTAAGTTATTACTGCAATGAATGAACAACTAACCCTCATCAATGTACACAGCACAGAAAAGTGCCAGACATGCAGGAATCATGAATGCAATATAATTAAGGAATCAAGAATGCAATATAATTATGTATATATAATGCAGATGAATGGTATTCCACAAATGCTTGTGCCATAAGTCTGCAAGCCAATATAATGTTGTAAAACTCGGTTGGTCTCTTCCTCTCTCTCTCTCCCCCTCCCTCCCTCCTAATTGAATCAGAAAAGCCTTATCAGCAATGGTGATACATTTTGTTGTGAACCTATATTATTTAAAAAATACTGGAAAAAAGTGTTTTACTAATATGAACAGATGAGCTATGAAAAGAACGTTATTTGGAATGCAGATCCAATGTTCAATGAAACATACCTGAATAAAATGCTACATTGGCTCTGTAAACCAATCAGATTAAATATCAGTACCAGCCTTATGTGGTGCAGTAACCATTTTGTTCCCTTCGGTGCCAGAATAATGTCAAGTTTTATGATGCCGCAGTGGCACCGCAGTTGGTGTAAACCACATCATGAACTGATTTGCTAGCACAGCAGATTTCAGAGAGGGCCATATGTCAGAGATTTGGCAGCAATGCGTTCCTGCTGTCATTAATATAAGTCAATAGAAATAATGCATGCATAATTTTCATAAACCTCAGAACAATTCTAAGAGAAGTAGTAAAGCTATTCTCAGGCTTTCATTTTCACTTTTCATTGTGTATTTCTATGTGTATACTGCCATCTCCTGGGACATTCCTATATTTCCTTCATTTAAATGAAAAAACACTGAAATGAGAATAAACCATTTCTATATTTTTTAACAAACGGAAGGATATTTCATTTATTATGATATTTATCAATAACAATAAATGAAAATGGGTACGCTGATAATATTATTACATTTTTCAGTTCTGAAGCCCAAAGGATAATTTACAAATACCAGTTTTTAAAAATCTCATGTTTAAAAAGGCAAAGCAATTAAAATCACTAATTCACTAGTCTTATACCATCTGACCTAGGATAAAATCCACAGAAACCAACATTTGATTCTAAAAGAAATAGGGTGAGATCACACAGTGCACAAGAATGCAACTCATATTCCAAAGTAATAAACTGTTCCCACTGTATTAATTGAGTGTGTGAATGTGTTTGTGTTCGCGTGTTACATTCTGATGGCCATCCATCTCAAAACAATGAGTTTGGGTGATGTATAAAGATTAAAAGTCAAGAGTTATAAACAGTAATCCATGGCACTCAAGGTGAAACAATACATCTCAACCATAAACCCACATCAACAGCAGAACACACTTAATCTCAAATGCCTGGGGAAATAGCCAGGTCTTTAGAGCTTATGAAAGCTACCAAGGCCAGAGCCATCCAGGTGTTTGGGGAAGATGTTGTCACTGAGAAGACCTAACTCATAGTCCAACAAGATGATACTGCTTCATGGGAGGAGGGCTCAAAGTGTGTGCTCTCTTGCGTAGATCTGGTGAGGGGAGAAGAAACATGGGCAGGATACAAACACATAAAAGACTTTTCCTTAATTGCTACCTGTGTTTCAGAGTGGGACTTAGCAGGCCCAAGAGAAAGATTTTATTGTGCAGGCAAGTTCAAATGGTCCTTAATTTGTCTTACAACCATGAAAGAAAGAAAAAAAATCACTGCCCACATTTGTTCCTTTATGCAAAGCCTTTCTAGACAAACAAAGCTACCCATGGGAGAATATATAATTATCACAGAAGGAAGAATACCAAGTTTCAAGGAGGATAATTATGCTTAAAGCCAATATCCGAGAGAAATTCTCGTGCCTGGTTTCTTAAGCAACATTTTTTTAAAAAATTGTCTTAACCAAAAGATACAGATTAATTTTGGCTGAAAACAAGTAACAATGTTAATGCCTATTAAAAATGTTTAAATTATCTTTTGTAGAAGTGTTGTTCTTCCCTTTTTTTCCTGTTTGGACTTAATTATCAGGAACAGAGACAAGGATTGCAATATTGCACACATTGCAAATGTCTACCTGGTTCTGACATAAGAAGGCATTTCTATTTTGAGTAGAAGTGGACAGAAGTCCCAGTGTCATGAACTCTGTCTCCTCTTTTCAAATAACAAGTAATTTAACTTCCACTCCTCTTTTTTTTAAAGCCAGTATTTTCTGTGTTTTTCAGTGTATGAGAAACAAAGTAGTCTGTACAAAATGCTGTAAAGGAACCACACAAGATATATAATTTAAATCAGATTTTATGGATTGATAGATTAGTAGATCTAATACCCTAAGTACTGTTTAATATTAAATCCAATTTAAATAGTGTCAGTGCCATTATACAGGGAGGAGGCAAGTGACAAAACACGAACTATGATATCATAGCACATATGCCTCACAATTCACATATCTGCACCTGACATTGGGTTGCAAATAGGAAAGGGCAGCATTTGCACAGCATTGTCATTGTACATATCATCGCTTTCTGCCAATGGCTATGATCATTGTATTTGTGGTTCTTAACACTGTATGATTGTCTGTGATGCATCATTTATTAATGTTTTTACAAATAGTTTTGAGAATTGGATGGGATTGAGAAGAATTGTGTTTTTCGAGTAAGATAAATTCTGATATTGAGCAAGGGTGAAAACAGTAATTAAAAGCTAAATTGCATAGGCTATCACAGCCTAAGTATTTACATACATCAAATATTATATTCCCAAGCCATACATTTCTTTATTAAAACTGAATGAATTGTGCAATAGTTTCCTGTCCAAATTTTCCAATCTTCTGATCATATACATTTTCCTATTTTAAACTTAAGTTCAAGAATCTTGACATATATATTTCCCTGAAAGAAAAGGTTAGAACATGTCAAAGCAAATTTCATTTGTATATCATTTCATTTCTATCACAGAAAATAAATCCTCAAATACTAATATTTACCACCTAAACCCATAATCTCCCAAGAGACTTGGATCATCATTCCTCTCATTAACACTTTTCCAAGTTTTGATCCTCTCTGTAAACTTATTTCAGGAAACCCATACTTCATAATAATTTCATCCAATAAGTACCAATCAACAGCTGTTACAATTGTGGGAAATGAGTATTGCTACCCTGTTTCCCTGAAAATATGACCTCCCCTGAAAGTAAGACCTTGCTTGATTTTTACACGTGCGTCCAATATACGTATGTCCTTAACTAATAGGTTAGTCAGTGGATGACATCCTCTGAAAATAAGGCTGGTGCCTTTTTTTGATGGCAAAAAAATATAAGACAGGGTCTTATTTTCGGGGAAACACGGTAGCTGTCTTTATCACCATCACTGCTTACAGCTTAACTGCTTCTGAGATCTACCCAGAGTTCTCCTGAAAAAAAAAAGATTTTTTTATCACCATCCAATATGCTCACACCCAATCCTGAAAGCATTTTTCCTTTGGAAATAACTTATGTGAAATCTGCTTCCTTAGATCTTTTGCTTGCTCTCTATATAGTCATATGAGCTGAAGACTGATCCAAACTGTTCCAACTGATGGCTGCTAGAATTTAGCAAGCTGTCTTTTCCCTTGCTGCCCATCATGGAATTATTGAAAGTTACAAACTTATATCAAGGACACCTGGAAAAGAAAATTATTGAGTCCTTTGAAAATCAGAAGTTCAGCAATAAATAAATGAAGCAGCTCAGGGTCACCTCTATGAACAATACTATGTTGGTGTTTATTTAATGAACTATATTAAATAACATATAATTATTACCCCTCACATCCTGGACATAAACATTCAGGACACCACTATAAAGCACTGAATGCCAAAACAATTAGACACACATTTTTCCCATCATGCTATCACTCTGCTAAACACATAATTACCACAAATGTTTTATGCCTAAGGATAGCTAATCATGTAATAGAACTGTATTACTATTATACTTCTTTCCTATTACCTACTCTTATTGGTATCTTATGACTATCACTTTGTGGGCTGTATCTTATGATTTATGATTGTATCGTATGATTTATGAATATGATTTATCACTTCGTTGCTTATATGTATACTAACAGCTTTCACCCTGAAGACAAATTCCTTGTGTGTCCAATCACACTTGGCCAATAAAGAATGTTCTGTTCTATTCTATATTGTCAGAAAAAATGCGTAGAATGTGTGAAATATTCTACCTGAAATATCTGTGTTAAGGTGTTTAAACTGCTCAAAGTCACATCAAACTGCAAGATAGGTGGTGAATGACTTTAATAATTAATATTTAGTCATCTAAGGTTCTATTAGATGTTTGATTTATGCCATCATAAACTTTTTAGAACAACAAACTATAACATTCTGTCTTCTATTAGCATCAACACACTAAATTTGTAATGTACTCACTCTTTCAATTTAAATATTTTATACCAACTTTATTTTCCACACTTTAAACAAAGTATGTTCAAATGCAAATGCTGTTCTTTTTAAACACACTGGAGGGAGGAAAGTAAAATTAAAACAAAAGTGTTGCTCTGATCCCTTTTCTGTTGGTGAAAAGCTCTCACACAGTAATAACTAGGAATTATGTCATAACTACAGCAATAATGCCAGCTAAATGCCCAGGATTATTTGTATTCCCATTTAATGCATTAATAAGATGCACCATACTGAGCATTTCTAGAAGATTACTACACTTTGTGGCTGATTGAAACCACGCCACAATTCACTCATAAGAAAGAAAAGCGCAGGAATAATTTTAAGATTTCTCAGCCATCTATTGAAATATAAACAGGGTAACTAGAGAGAAGCAGATGGAAAGCTTCCCTCTAACAGCAAAAGTCAGTAGAGAAATATAGTTAGATATAGGAAATTATTAAACAGCTGCTGAATGAAAAATAAGGGGAATTAGAAAGGTATCACAGTCTTAAACAGTTTTGAAGAAAAGGAACAAGAAATTCACATCCTTTCTTCTTATGTCAACTGTATGCCATTTTCCTTGGTTTTCACCTTTCCAAGATCTGCAATTTACTCTTGTGATCTGGGAGCTGGAGAAAATCAACCAAGCGTGCAGAGTTAATTTCTCCCTACCTGTGTAGGAAAGCTTTAATTCGCTTATTTATCAAATGGATTTTGATAAACCTTTGAGCATGAGCCCCTCACAAGACAGCTGATGATAAAAGGGAGAACAAAGATGAATGCAAGCAGTAAAAATAGCATCAACCTAGGGGTTAGCAATAAATCAAAAAATATTTGGAGGACTATTATTTTTTTAAAAAAAGAAAAGATCATTGGGGATCATTTGAAGTCCACACCATCACAGTTACAAGGTAAACAATGGCACAAAAGCGGAAGGGTGTTCATCTACCTCTATCATACTGCAATACATAAAAACAGCTGCTTCAGCTACTCAGAATCAAGCAGGGAAGGCTATGTTCAAACACCTGAAAAAGCAAAATTGACTACTCTGCTTAAAGAAAAGAACCGAAGTATTTTTGTTTCCACATGGAAACGCTTCTGAACTTCATGCTTGACGTGGAAAAGAATGAAACTTTGATTCTGGGTTTTACAGGTTAGACTGATAGAATTTTGTAGAAATGACTGGTTCATACTAAACAAAAACTTGTGGTTTGTTGTTAATGCAGTAGAACAATACAGTTATTCTACTGTAACAGATAGAGTTGGAAGTCAATGCTTTTTTCTTTGCCTACCCTTCCTCACTTTTCTTTGGCCTTTCCCCTTCCCTCTTCCTGTCCTCTTATTTGCTTTTGTATTTTGTATTTTATACTGCCTTATAACCCAATTTACAAAGTACATGGCAAACAACAAAGACTCATAGAATTTGCTCCTTAATTAACCACCTATTTAATTGTATTTATTTTCATTTATTTATACATTTTATATTGTCTGCCTACTTGCACATGGTGACTCAAAGCAGCTTACAAGGATATAGAAGCAGTGTATAAAAGAAATAGAAATAATAAAAATAATAACACCCCCCCAACTCCCACGCAATTTTCCTGGGGGAAGGAGGATTGTTCTGACCTAGATGTATCCATGTTTGAAAAAAAAAAAGTTAAAATAGAACCTCCAGTTTAAAAAGCAATCTTACTGCACATCAAACTCGTTTCGTTCAAAGCTTCTTGACTCACCTTTTCAAATCATCTATAATTTTCCCATGATGGTGATTTCTAAACAATCAGCAATAATGCTTCCTCTTTGGGCTAACTGTGGAAAGTAAATCTTCTTGGATTACAAAAAAAAAAAAAAAATCCCCCCCAAAAGCTACTGTGTTATGAGAGCCAGTTTGGTGTACTGAACTGACTAAGGCACCAGGCTAGAAACCAGGAGTTCTACCTTGGACACCAGGCTAGCTGGGTGTTCACGGACCAGTCACTTTCTCTCAGCCCTAGGAAGCAGATAGTGGCAATCTAATTTCAAAACCTTGCTGAGGAAAATTGTGGGGACTGCTCCAGGCAGTTGCCAGGAGTCAAGGCTGACTGGGAGGCACGTGTGTGCGTGGGCGCACGCACACACCCAACACATACACACACACAGCTGCATATAGACTGGCCACCCCTGTTAACTCTCAGTATGGTGGATTAGGCAGTATACCTACCAGAGAAATTCAAGCATTCATAAGGAATTCTGACATCCTTAACTTACAAAGAAACACCATCTAAACTAGACTAGAGATTGGGTATCAAAATCAGGCCAGAATTTGAAATGGTCCCCCATAAAAAGTCGTTTTGGAAAGAGAAAATAGTATATTTATCCCTTTTCTCTTTAAATGTTTGCCCCCTTTTCCCCCCTTTATTTATGCCAACTGCTCATAGAGATTTGAGAATTGGGCAGCCTTACAAATCTAATACAGGTAGTCCTCGACTTACAACCATAATTGAGCCCAAAATTTCTGTTGCCAAGCAAGACAATTGTTAAGTGAATGTTTCCCTGTGTTATGACTTTGCTTGCCAAAGTTGTTAATTGAATCACTGCAGGTGTTAAGTTAGTAACATGGTTGTTAAGTGAATCTGGCTTCCCTATTGACGTCACTTGTCAGAAGGTTGCAAAAGGGTATCAAGTGACCCTGGGACACTGCAAACATCGTAAATATGAACCAGTTGCCAAGCATCTGAATTTTGATTACATGAACATGGGGATGCTGCAACAGACAAATGGGTGAAAAACAGTCAGAAGTCACCTTTTCAGTGCTGTTGCATCTTTGAATGGCCACTAAATGAACAGTTGTAAATTGAGGACTATCTGTAAATCAGTCAGGGGAGCGCTCATCTTTTCTAGCTTAGGCACTGCCATTGCATGTTCAATTTGTCATATGACCCCCTCACCCACTCACCTTTTTAGGGCCTTTCCCCAGTGCTGATACCAATCCATCGCTGAGTCATAGAGAAACTAACGGGTGGGCTTCAAAAATTTCAGCAACTGGTTCTCTGCCCAGTTGCTGGGTGGGCATGGCCATGGTGGGTGTGGCCTAGTCAGCCTCCTGTACTACAGTGTAGGGGGGCGTTTTTGCCCACCCTGGGCTATGGAGGCTTTGCTTGAGCCTCCAGGAGGGTGAAAACAGCCTCCCCTGGGCTCCGGAGGCCCTCCAGAGGCTGGAAATGGGCCCGTTTCTGGACTTCTGAATTTCCAGGAGGCCTGTTTTTGCCCTCCCCAGGCTCCAGAGGCTTTCCTCGAGCCTCTGGG
>JANHGC010000579.1:44646-56243 GCA_027560395.1 Boaedon fuliginosus | reverse complement strand
CTATCTGCCGCGCAGCTGTTGTGTCAGAGTGCTTGCAGAACACCACGCAGATTTGTAAGTCAATCGCACGCAGTGCATGTTTGACTGGCATTCACCAAGCACGCCCACGAAGCACATCACCAGCGAACCAGGAGGAACCCACCCCTGTTCCTCCTATATCATCTTTTTTAAAAGTTGACTCTTTTTATTCTTTATTTACATTATTACTTTACTTACTTACTTTATTCTGCAGTAAGAAATAGGATTCAAAAGGTGAATTGTTATTACATAGAATTCAAAGACACACTTAGAACTTAACTCTGCTGACCTTAAATTACTTTTAAATGCATGGGAACTACTTATGCATTTCTGATTTTATTCAAGCACCAATTGCTCCTAATATTTTTTCAAGTCTTCTTCCAAGTCTGTGCCTATCATACGTTGGAAAAGTCTTGGCCAAACCATAATTCAAAGACAATGCTTGATTAAAGGTAGGGGTAGTTGAGGACTGATGCACCTATCTTCCCAGCACCAAATGACTCTGCTTGTTATGATCCCTTGGCTCTCCCTACAATGGAGATCAGTAAACATTTCAGGCAACAGGTGCAATATTCCAAGCAATAAAAAATAATACCATAATAACACACATACATATTAAAAAAAATTGAAATAAAATATAGAAATAAAATAAAAGCAACACAAAATTCCATAAGAAAGAAAAGAAAAATCTTCTAAGATAAGGCATTTACAAGATTTTAAATATATTCTCTTTCTCTCTGTGTGAGTGAGTATATGTGTGTATGTGTGTGTATTTACACATATATACATACATGGTGCATGCCTATGGAGACTGTTCATTAGTACTAGTTGCATTTGCCTATGTTTTACTTTTCCATTAAGTCTTGCCTTCTTTATGCATCTATCAAAATGTACTTGTCACCTTAGGCTATAATAATCCTGTTTGCCTCTAACTGGAAATACTGCTTATATCTGCTTTCCCTTCAGTGTCCCCAGATAGACATTTAATTTCTATAAGCATAGAATGTTATAAAACAGTATTTGAATTCACAGATATTGGAGGATGGGTTCCTTTTGAGCACCCTCGGACACACATGTTCAGTCTACAGAACTTCATAATTTATTTATTTTATTTATTTTATTTTAATGTCTTGTAGGACTCCGGGCGGCTTACAGCATAAACAATATCATTAACAGATTAAAAACAAATCTAAAATTTAAATAATGTAAACCATTTAAAACATTAAAAGTCACAATAAAATCAGACAAACATACAAATATATTCATTCAGGGGGTAATAAATGGTTCCAAGGCCTCTGGCACAGCCAGGTCTTAGTGGCCCGATGGAAGGCTAATAGTTTCGGCATGGTCTGGATCTCCGGGGGAAGCTGATTCCAGAGGGTTGGTACTGCTGCAGAGAAGGCCCTCCCTCATCGGCCCACCAGATGGCATTGTTTGGCTGAGGGGACCCATAAGAGGCCAACCCTGTGAGATCTAACCAGGCGCTGAGAGGCATAAGGTGGAAGGAGGCGGTCTCGAAGGTACCCTGGTCCTAAGCCATGTAGGGCTTTAAAGGTCATAACCAACACCTTGAATTGCACCCGGAAAGCTATTGGGAGCCAGTGCAGCTCATGGAGGACAGGTGTTATATGGGTGCACCGAGGTACACCCATAATCACTTGTGCGGCTGCATTCTGAACCAATTGAAGCTTCCAAATGTTTTTCAAGGGTAGCCCCAGTTGCATTAATCCAACCTCGAGGTGATGAGGGCATGAGTGGTTGTGAAGAGAGTCTTGCAATCCAGGAAGGGGCACAGCTGGTGCACCGGGAGAACCTGGGCAAAAGTTCCCCTGGCCACAGCAGCCAAATAATTTCTATTGATCCCACATGGATAAAACTGATGTAATGTTATGGCAGTACCATTCAGCTGTTCCACCAGCTGTGTGTGTGTGTGTGTGTGTGTGTGTGTGTGTGTGTGTGTGCATCTCTTTCTCTCTGAAAACTGAGGCTGGGCCAAGCCGGAGAGCTTTCCTCAGGGCTGTTCGCTACTTTCTTATCTTTGGAAATCCATGCTTGCTGAGGAAGAAGCTTCTGTCATCCTCCTCCTCCATGCCTTCTCGTCTTGTGACTGGGGAAACCTTCCTCAAGTGAGCAGCTGGGCTTGGCTAAAGTGGAGCAAAGGCACATGCAAGGCGGCTAGCCCCTTGCTTGAGGAAGGTGTCCACACACACGCACACCCTCCTGGCTGCCCCACAGCTCTGATCATGAGAGGAGAAGGAGTGGGAGAGAAGCTCATTCCTCAGCAAGCATGGATTTCCAAAGATAAGAAAGTAGCGAACAACCCTGAGGAAAGCTTTCCGGCTTGGCCCAGCCTCAGCTTTCAGAGAGAGAAAGAGACACAGAGATACAGAGAGAGAGAGAGAGAGAGAGAGAGTACGTTCGCTGTGGACCACCACAATTTTCTCGTGGACCACTAGTGGTCCGCAGACCACAAGTTGGGGACCTCTGCTTTAGAAACCAAATCATTTAAATAAAGTTTAAGCTAGTGCATCTGCTCTCTTGTATATTTGTCTTAGTAGGCACATGAGTGTATAGCAATGCATTTACTTCCCAGGGCCAAGTCTATTAACACTATGAGAGTAAAATCAGTACAAAATAGCTTAGATGCAAATTCTTTGATTTTAGAATCCTAACTAATTTTGTATCAAATTTAATGCTGCTATTCAAGTCCAAAGAAATAGAATCAAGCATTGTCAATCTTTCTAATTAAGCTATTTCATGCTGTAGGTGATTTTCACAGGTTATTCTATTTTGTATATCTTTGTATAGATTTGAAGCTTCTTGTATTTCATTATCATTTAATCTCTCATAATTTCTTTTTGTGCATGTTTAATTGCAGAATAAATGTGTTAGTTCAAAATGGTGCAAAGTATTTTGTTGCCTCGCTAACCAACCCAACTTATTTGACTAAATTATCTGACAATACTCATACTCAGCTGGTACTCACTTGATCAAATTGTAACAATGATAATGTATTCATTTAACTCTAAAGAAGTATTTGTTCTTTGTATATTGTTGGGAGTGACTACTATGAGATTACTTTGTATTTGAAAATATACCATTATTTCTCTGGGTAGAGCAGTACATAAATCTTTCAACACAGTTTCTAAAAACACAGAGAGGTTCCCCACACACGCACTTTGCTCTCTGAAAGGATAAGATGCTGCTTGAACTGTCACACTGAAGAAAACTGAGAATTTTACTGTAGGAGTAGGAGGCATTATTGACCAGTGCTAAAAGTAAAAAGGATGTTACATTCATTGTTCCACAGATAAAGGTAAAAAAGTAATATATATTGGCATCAGGTGGACTTGCTGATCTCCCAAAAAACTACCGTAAGTTCCTAGTTAGATGGAAGATAATTAAAACATCCCAGAGCTACAGACTAGATTGAATAATTAAAAAAATAAAAGCCCAACCTGGAGGGAAACAATGGCAAACCAGTTCTGTACCGTTACTAAGAAAACAGCATAAATATTCATGTAGTCTGTAAGACTTGATTGAGGCTTAGTGCCTTGTGGAAACTTAAGTATGATTGATGGGTTAGAATAATGTGGGAATCCAGTTGCAAATAGGAACAAATGTGTTTCTCTCAGTGACACATCCTTTTTGGATATAACTATCAATTATCTTTATGACAGAAATCATATCTGAACACCTTTTTGGTGATCCCTGAGAAGAAACAATGAGGAAACTATCTTAAGCACATGTAGCTTTGGCATTTCCTATTGAATCACCAGTCACAAAGTGTCTACTCTAGGATGAATTTCCAGATTAGTGAATCTGAGAATTCCTGATTGGTGAATCTGAGAGTTCCTGATACCTGTTGCTTTTTTCACTGCCTGTATATTGCTACACACTGTTGTTTCTCTGAAAGTTTGATTATAATTGTAGTTTAACAGTTAAAGGGTTTCCCCCTATTTTTTTAGTTTGCAAGTCTTAAGAGGTATTTCACATCTGCCTGTTTCTCCCTTATTTGGAAGGGAGACAAAAGAAGAAAGAGAAGGACAGAAGAAAAAAAAGATTTTTGGAATTACAGGAAGAAGAAAAAGAGGAAAAAAGCAGGAATGTGTGAATGGAAGAGGTGATAAATTGAGGAGGTAAAAAAGAACTAGAGTTTACTCACTGGTTTATGTCTCCTTGCCTTCTGCAAAAAATCTTCTCCACAAAGGAAATATTGGACACTTTCAAGATGTTACTAAAAATGACTGGTTCCAAAGCCCAACCCTTTATTCAGGTAAAAACTCCCGTTGACCACCAGTCCATGTACCAATAATCTGAACATTGCAAATATGATTGCCATTGTCTTCCCCTTGGATGTTTTCCCCACATTCCACTGTAGCTTCCAGTCCTCAGATGTTCTGATGGTCTTCTTCCCAAATCGAATCCAACCTTGCTTTGCTTTTTGAACTCAGCTAAGGTTCAAGACCCTGCTCTAAATCTCAATCCGTGAATCCATGTGGAGACATTCCAGACACATACCTCATCTTTGTTGTATGTTGTGAATAAGATAATTGGTTTCATTGTCAAACTGCTCCAGAATTTGGATTCAGGCAGGATCTACCTTCCTGTAACTTAAATCAATTGATTATTTAATTTCTGGCAGTCAAAAATGATAGTGTCTGAGTTGTGGCCTTATTTTATGTGACTCCCTTTCAGATTCATGAAGAATACCATGCTACAACACTTTTAATCATGGGCTGTCAAATTTAAGATGAATTAAACCTAAGGAGGACTATCTTCTTCATTTATATCCTGAATGTGATGAAGTTTTAAGTACATTTCTCTATGGTTCATTTAGCATCATTGCTAGTGCTACCCAATGTATTAGCAATAAGGGCAGGCTTATAATGGTTTGAATGAAAAAATCTTCAGCATCTCCCTAAAGTTATGGAAAACATGTGCTTTTAAATTTCTTCTTTTGATCTTTCTTTTTTGAGAAGTTAAATTGACTGATGTTTAGGGAAATACCTGTGAATAGCTAGCTTGGGGAATTAATAGGGAACAAGATTGTTACTTGTGAATAGGGATTTATAATGGAGTAGGGATTTTGCTAACTTGTACTGGCAAAGTCAGAGCCAGTTTGGTGCATTGGTTAAGGCAGGGGTCCCCAACCTCTGGTCAGCAGCCCATTACCAGTCTGTGCAAGTGGCAGGTAAGTACGTAAATGTGTGAAGCTCCATTGCCTTAAGCGTGTGAAACCATCTCTTCTCCCCACTCTCATCACTGCCACGGAGCTGGAAAGTTTGGGGACCGCTTGGGTTAAGGCATCAGGCTATAAACTGAGAAACCATGAGTCCTACGCCTATCTTGGGCATGAAGCCAGTTGGGTGATCTTAGACAGGTCACTTTTTTTCAGCTCTAGGAATGAGACAATCGCAAATCACTTTTGTAAAATTGTGCCAAAAGCATTGCAGGGACTTTTTCAGGCAGTCTCCAAAAATTGGATACAATTGAATGGAAGCAAGCATCCCCCACCTCCCAACAACCTGGTAAAATAATTAATGTTATCACCTTATTTACTTTAGAAATGAAGCTAAAGCAGTAATTATGTCAGACAAGTCTCTATAAATTTTAATAATTGATAATAGCATCTTCAGCAAATCTGTTTTTAACTTTGAATAATTTATAACAGCATCTCCTAGCATCCCATTTATTCTTTCTTTTTTGTGGTACAAAGCCAATTTCTGGGGAAAGCAAATCTTGCTGAATTTTACTTGTTAATTTGTTTGTTTCATGAAAAATTATGTTACTGTAAAGAAATGCTTGTTTCACATTTTTAATCTTATTCAGAGAATGGGCAGAATGCCCCCTTTAATTCTGAAATTTGTCTTAAATTGTTTCCAGTTGCATCTTTCCCTCTTACATAACTTGTCTTAGCTTAATATTTTTGTTTTTATTAAAGTCTTTGAGTCTTAACAGCAGCTAATGAGAAAGCAAGTACTTTAATACACACACAAGCAAGATTTTTTTATAGAGAGCAATCACAAAGCACACAGCAGAAGCAGTATAAGAAATACAGTATTGTGTGAAGGAATGCCACAGAATAAGCAAAAGAATGTGGAGCTGCCACCCAGAGATTTCATATATGAAAGCATTATAATTCACTGAATGTGAGTAACTCCCCATGTACAGATCAGCATAAGCATCAACTATTATTCATGTGAATAATAGTCAAAACTATCCTTTTGTCCTAACAACTTCCAAGCACAACCTTTAATGCTGGAAAAGTAGTAGGATGTTCATTTTAAAAAAGAAACCAGTACCCTTTCATACTCTCAGAGGGGTCATATAACAGAGCTATGGATTTGCCAAGTAATTTCACTGTAGAAGCAGAAACATTCAGTGTAATTTTCCAGGGATTTCTGTTCAGCTGGGTGCCAGAGGTTACCCTTTGGATGTGAATAAAAAACAATGTTCAACAGAAGTAAGCTATGCACACAGCGCTGTCCCTACTTCTGTTGAACATTGTTTTCTATTCACATCCAAAGGGTAAACTCTTTGAAGGAGTGGATCCAGCACATACTTACTTATTTATGACTTGTGCAAATTATGTCAGTACTGTATACAAGTTCAGCTAAGATAAAAATACTAAAATACTAATCTATTTATTGGGATTACTATCATTAGATATGAATATAGAGGAAATAGTATTGAAGTCTGCAGTGCAAAGGAAATAGTGTTGAAATTGGTTACCTACTGTAGTTTATTCTACAAGTTACAACAAATAATTATTACTGCAGTGTGTAAACTCAGCTAATTCTGATGCCCAAATGCCTGAACATTAACAGCTGCATGCTGTAATTGTTTTTGTATTCACACTCCTCCATAATTGCCTTTTTAAAAAAAATAAAAAACCCAACACATATTTCACAGCTGAAAGCAGGTCTTGATCTTATGATATCATTCACAAATACCATGCCCCAGGTAGGAAAAAGCATATCTGTAATAATCATCATTACACCAAATTTGCCTAATTACTTTAGGAATGGTTAGCGTTCTTTCCAGGGCCCTCATGCCATCCAGGACAATCTGTTGTGGTTATTCACAATGACTGAACTTCTATAATCATGGAGAATTATATGATGTTATAGTTGGCAGTTCAGGGGATCAGACACAACAAACTGTATAATCATTTCACTAAAGAATGGCTGTACAGTGATGTTTTTCAACTTGAAAGTTGGAATATCATGTTGGAGAAGGAAGACCATAAGCATTATTGGAGTCATTTGTAAACATTTTTTCCATCCTACATCCTTTTCTTTGCTTGTCCCAATAAGATGATATTATATAGTTTAAGTTATGTCTAACTGTATGCTTATGCATTACATAAGTACTTCTGGAACTAAAGAAGCACTTGCCCAAACATGTGCTCAAGCTAATGTCTCAGAGTCAGATGTTGCCACTCCTGTTCTATAGCACCTTCCTGCATGAATGGTAAATGAATCACTCTTGCAATAAACAATGACATTGGAAATGCACCTCACAGCTAATAGACAAATACCAGTGGAAGACTAAATGGGAATCACAGAAGAGTTACTAGATAATTCACAATAGATTTTGCTTTTTAATAACATTTACAGGATATTAATGGCCTCTTTCTGATCTTTTGCCAGCAGAGTCTAATACTCTATATATGTCTTCCTATGGTACATATAGAGAGGCATGTATCTAGCTGGAGGGAGGAGAACAGAAATGGGAAATAAGGTTCAAATACTTATTTTTATCATTTTGTATACTAAGATATATTCAAATTAAGTGATGAAGTTTTTTATAATCACCATTCTTACCATAGTATTTTCTGCAATGGTAGTTCCTACTTCTACAATACCAATGATCTTTAAAGAAAATTCTCTTTCTCAAGCTTAGGCTTAGTTTAGCGGGAATGTTGGTAACAAATGAAAGTTTACCTTGTTTATTGAGTATAATCATAATGTCAAAAATATTTTCTTTTATTGAAACTTTGAACTTACTGAGTATTTTGAATCCCAAATGGGTGCGATCTTGGACATTTTTAATCCAGAAATTCTGTTTTAATATAGACAGTGGTATCCTATAGCTTCTAATTAAAATGTGGGTTCCTAAATTTTTTTGCCATCCAACTTCCCTTTAATATAATCTTAATGTACATGCTTCCAGAAAAATTCAAACACCAAAATAAACACAAATGGACAATTAACATTCATTCAATCTTTTTTTATGGTCACAGATAAAAAAATTATCCATTAAAAAATAAAGTAAAACAGAATAGAACCAAATGGAACAAAGCATAGTAACAAATACAATTGAGAATGAAATGATCGGTGGGTGCCTAGTTTTATAGACAGTGTAACAAAACTTAGCTACATTCAGAGAAACTGAATCATACTGATCTGACAATAGTTTGTGTGCATAAAAGAGATCAGAGTTTCCAGAATATTTAATCAGTTAAGGTGTTAAACAGGTTTAAGATTATGACCAATTTAGATACAAATGATACAGTAAATCTGAAATCTCCATTTAAATCCTAAAGAAGAGTTCTTGCTGTATGAATATAGCAGCAAGCAGTATGAGAGGCAAATGAAAAGATAGCCGGGATTAAATGTAGTTGTAGCATGTATTTAGAATTTGGGTTTTAAAGGATTAACATTGCAATGTCATGTACTGTACATTTACTTTATTTCACACTAGCTGATTACCTGGCCTTGCTCGTTTTTTTTAAAGA
The DNA here is from genome assembly GCA_027560395.1 of Boaedon fuliginosus. Taxonomy (NCBI): domain Eukaryota; kingdom Metazoa; phylum Chordata; class Lepidosauria; order Squamata; family Lamprophiidae; genus Boaedon; species Boaedon fuliginosus. The sequence goes on along the minus strand of JANHGC010000579.1, from coordinate 47,482 downwards.
AATATAATTGTGATGGCTGGGGCTGAGTGGAAAGTGGCTTGAAAATGTGATTGGCGGTAATAGAAACCCCAAGTGGTTTCCCACTCTTTGTCTTCATCCCCCTCCTCCTCTTCATCCCCCTCCTGTTCATAATGTTCTTTTCCGTCCTTCTCCTCTCCTCTGTCTCCTCTTCCCCTCCTGTTGATCATGTTGTTTTCCCTCCTTCCCCTGCTGTTCTTCTTGCTCCACTTCTTCCCTCCTCTTCCTCTTCATCATTGTCTTGCCCATCACTCTCTTCTTCCTCCTCTTCTTCCGTCCTTCTTCTCCATCTCCTACTCTTCATCGTGTTCTTTCCCCTCCTCCTGCCCCCTCCTCCTCTTCTTCTTGATGTTCTTCCCCCTCTACCCCTTTTCATCCTCTTCTTCGCTCCTTCTCTTCCTCCTGCTCTTCATCATTTTTTGCCCTCCCCTTCCCCTCTTCTTTCCTCCTGCTGCTCCTTGTCTCCCTCTTAATTGTCTTCTTCACCTCCCCCCTCCCCCTCCTCCTGTACAGCAGCTCTGTTGCAGCCAACAATGGCACTAACTCACTTAATGACTGTGGCGAGAAAGGGTCATCAAACGGGTTCCAAATTCACCGAAAAAATGTTTGGCTGAGCCCCAGAAAGGTTGGGCCCAACATTGGTCATAAGTTGTGGACTGCCTGTACAGCAGCTCTGTTGCAGCATCCCCATGGCCATGTGATTGCCTTGTCTCTATTGGTTGGAGAGCTTGAGGCCTCAGGAGAAGTTAGCAGTTAAATGCCACAGGGGGGAGAATTCAGCATTCTTTGCACGATTTGTATAACTTGCCCCTATTGGCTGGAGAGTTCCAGGCCTAAGTAGAGCAGATTGGCAGTTAAATGTCAGGGGGGTGCACTTTGGCACCAAATTTTGGAGGGAAAGAACCCAAAAATCCATTTGTGACCCCCACAGTGTTGTCACCAGAGGGTAAGGTATGTGTATACCAAATTTGGCCAGATTGGTGCTGCCATGAAAGAGCCTGTTGAGGACATACACACATATCCACACACCCACACTTCTCTTTTATAGATATAGATTGTAGATGTACAATAGGATAATCCAGTGATGGCTAACCTTTTCGGCACCAAATGCCCAAAGTGCACGCGCCTTGCACATGTGCCCTGTCTTCCCATGCATGTGCATGTGACCCCCTGCACCCCATGCATGCAGCCCCCCCACATACACATGCGATGCCCTCGCACATGTGTGCAGGACCTCTGTGCGTGCACCCTGCCCCCACGCATGCACAGCAGAGACCCAAGGACCAGCTGGCCAGTGGGAGGCATGCATACGTAGCAGAGCTGAGCTGGGGCGGCAGCTCGTGTGCCCAGAGAGAGGACTCTGTATGCCACTCTGGCACGCATGCCATAGGTTCACCATCACAGGGATAATCTATGGTATCTAAAGAAGTTTTTTTAAAATATTTCAGATGCCATCCTGTTTCCACTTCATATTCTCTCTCCTTTCCTCTGTTTTCTAGTTAGTACTTTGCCAAGAACAGATCATTCTTGACTAAAGTGTGGATTTGTCACTTGCAGAGATGAAGGAATGACAACTATGATAAAATGATGCTGATGGCCATCAGCATCATCGTAACAGTCATCATGTCATTTTTCTACCCAGATTGTCCACTCTTGCCTTAGAGGCTTGGTGTACAATCAAAACCAGAGAGTGAATTCTGAAGGTGTGAAGAGTCTATGTTCTCTGACTAGAGCATTCTAAAGATTAAAAAATGAGAATATAACATCCTTCAGAATGTGGGAGTTCTTTGGATCAGTAAACATTAATCACCAATCATTTAAACATTCACACCTGACTTCAACACACATAAAATCATAATGATGTTGCAATTGTTACTTATTTCAAAGTGTCATTGTATGTCATATTATATAGTAGCCTGTAAAATATGCCAAAGAAATTATGGTACATTCTTTAACTAATGGGGCTAAATGAATAAAATAATTTTATCTATAAAGTTGCCACCTTCTTTCTCCTTTGAAAAGGTGGCCTGCATCCCCGAATACTACAGATATACATGTCCTTATAATACATTAAACTAAAATGTAGTTTGTTCAGTTTGGTTCAGCATAAAATGTAACTTGTTGTCATTGTAGTTTGAAAATCATAGTTTGGTTTCTCATCCTGCCTAAACAGCCTTCTATGACATATTCAACAAACCATACCTAAGTGAATGGCTTAATGGGTGAAATCTTTTTCTGGGTGAGTGCTATTATTAATTGAATTATTTAGGGGAAAAACATTAGACCCCGTTGTCTTAGTTGTTTTGACAACCCTAATGTGTTAATAGGGTCATCATATTATGATATATGTTGGTCAGAGTCACTTGTTGAGATGGGTAGCTGTAGAAATCAAATAAACAAACAAAATTATATCTCCTGTTGAATAAAATACCTTACTAGTGGTAGAATAACTGTTTAATGTGCACAAAGTACAGGACAACTCTCCTCCATAAACTGTCTCGAGCCCTTGAAGGAAAGGTGATATACTAATGTAAAGATGATAATGATGATGATGATGATGACAACGATGATTACAATGTCAGTCTTCCACATCTCCAAACTTAAGCTGCCTGAAGCTATAGTGATTCCAGATGCAGAGTACTCACCTGTATGGACCAATGATCAAACAAAAGAATCCGCAGCAAAATTCTGTTCTAACACAAATATGTGTCAGCCATGGAAGCCATTATAGGCATATTTCTTTAGTTATTACTATTATTATAGTTACCCTGTTTCCCTGAAAATACAACCTCCCCTGAAAGTAAGACCTTGCTTGATT
>JANHGC010000579.1:31840-42323 GCA_027560395.1 Boaedon fuliginosus | reverse complement strand
CCACTCCCTCACCTCAGCGCAAGGGATTTGGCTTGGCGGCTGGGATTCCCTCACCGCCAGCAAGGTGCCAAAGTTGCGCCTCATCCCCTGCAGACCCACTCACTCCCACCCTCACCTCGGCACAATGGATTTCCCTTGGTTTGACAGTTGTGTGCTGCTTGGAAAAAGCAGGCATTTGTCCTGCACTTGCGTAGTAAACTTTTTTCCTGTAGCAACCATTTGAAAAATCAGGCGTTTGGCACATGCATTTTTCAGTCTTTTCTCCATTTTCAGGGGGTCCCCTTTGCTCCCTTTTTTAAGCCAAAATAGGGGGCAAAGAATTTTCGGGGGCCCTCCAGTGCTGATTTCACAACCCTAAGGGAGGCATGTGTGAAATTTGGGACAGATTGGTGCAGAACTGAATTTTTGTATAGGGCACATACAAACTCCCAGCTCTCTTTTATACATATAGATTGTGTAAAAAAGGCATGAGCCCTAGCCTAAGAATGCTACCCACAATGATGTAGAGAATTGGCATAACTTCAGCATGCAAAATGCTCTCAAGCAACCGAATCAACTGTGGCTTTGATCAACAAGTTTAAACCTGTTTGTCTGATAAACAGTCAACTCACTGCATAGCACGTAACACTAGTCATGTGTAAAACAGAGGTCTACTTTTTCATGTTGAGGACAGAATCAACTAGTCCAAAAGGTCACAGGAAATGGAACAGAAAGGAGTAAAAATAAGCCGGACATATACGAGGGCCTATTATGCATAAACTCAAGAAGATATGATGGTAGGAAAGAGCAAATAAAGAAAAATCAACCAAAAAGGAGCTTCTCCTCCAAAAATCCCAGTATACAGTATGGGCATTTTATTGCAGGAAGTTTATGAACATTTTGTAGCACCACTGGACTTCAACCAATTGTTGTAAGAGATTCCATAACACAATCTCTCAGAGTCTGAAAAAATAGAATGGCCTATTCTCAACTCTAATTTCTGAGATTTATTTTTCATGGATGCTAGAGTTATCAAATCTTTAAAAGGCTAAAAATCCATATACAGGTTTCCAGATTTATTTCTTATTCCAATAAAATGTTTAAATGTACCATGGCATGCCACTTGAAGAACAGAGAAGTGCAGCTACTCCTGAAGAAGTTATTTCTTCCAATCTTCCATTTTGGGGGAGGATTTAGGAGAAGGTGGCGTAGTGACAACTGCAGACACTCCTAGATCAAGCAGTTTATCTGGATTCCTTTTACTTAGAATTAATATCTGAAGAGGGGATGAAAACCATGTTAGTGGAAGACTGTTGGGACCTAAATGGAGGCAATGTAACCTCCCTGAATCAATTAGGCATTTGCTACTTTTGACAATGCTATCGCCCCGTGGACCCCTTGTGAGGGTTAGGAGTGCATGTCACTGATTCATTGTTGCTTGATTTCTTCCTGACTGGACTGGTCCAAATAATAGTTATGGGGCAGAATCAGTCAAAGTATGTGTGGCATGTAGGTAATATTTAACACCTACATGAAATTATTTGGAGGTTTCATATCCACCTTGGGCTGAGCTAGAGTTGGATCAGAGGATTTTATTCCATGTCTGGAGGTGGTGACAGATTGCATGGGATGGGGTGGGGGAGTTAAAATTGAATCCTGGACAAAAGAGGTTTATTTATGCATAATCTGGCTTCATTGCAACCACCTCTATATTGGATATGGATGAAATAACCATCTGCCAAAGAAACAAGTCCATGACTCGAGAATCCTTCTGGATCCACACCTTGTGCTTAATAAGCAAGTAGAGGCCATAGGTAGGGAGGTCTTTGCCAAACCTCAGCTGATGTGTCAGTTGCTGCCCTTTTTGGAGTGGGAAGTCTAAGCAAAGTGATTCATGTTCATATCACATCAAAGTCAAGATACTGCACAGGATTCCAAATAATGCAATTTCTTTAAAAGATTAAGGGAACGCAGTAAATGTAATATATCTTGATTTCAGTAAGGTGTTTGACAAATGTCACATGGTACTGTGATTATAAAGGTTTGAGTTGGAGGAATACCAATTAAGTGAATCTCTGACAGCTCAAAAATCACACTTGATGAGTGATTCCTTATCAAAACTAGAAAATGTATCAAGTGACTTGCTAAAGGTTCAGTCCTTGGGTCTTCATTCTTTAATATTTCTATAATGGGCAAGAAGAAAGGAAGCAATGATGATGCATCTGAAAGTAACTAATCTCAGAAGATAAAACGAATATTCAAAATCATCTTGACAGGATAGAGAAATGGACTGAAAAAACAATGAAATTTAACAAACAAGCATAAAGTTCTTTGGTTTCAAAACAAAAATCATAAAGAAGGCATAGGGAATATTACTCTTTGTATTAGTACTTGTGATAAAGATCTTAGAAAATGATGCATAATAATAAAAGACTGAATTTGAGTTGACTGAATCTGGCTGAAAAAAAAACACCATTAAATGTAATTTTAGACCTCATTAATAGAAGCATAGTTTTTGAATCATAGCAAGTTGTTTTTCTCTTTGGTCACACCATACATTGAATACTGTGTTTGGAAATGGGAAACATCCTTTAAGAGAGATTTAGACAAACTGGAACAGATTTGAAGTACAAATGGGATGATCAAGGTGGTGCAGTGGTTAAATGCAGTACTGCAGGCTATCTCTGCTGACTTGTTCAACAGGCTATCAGATCGAATCTCACCAGGCTCAAGGTTGACTCAGCCTTCCATCCTTCTAAAGGTCGGTAAAATGAGGACACAGATTATTTGGGGGCAATATGCTGACTCTGTCACTGCTTGGGGAGTGTTGTAAAGCTCTGATAAGCAGTGTATAAAATCTGAGTGCTATTGCTATCTATGTTGTAAGCCGCCCAGAGTCCTTCGGGAGTTGGGTGACATAAAAGTATAAACAATCCTCCTCCTCCTCCTCCTTATCATCATAATCTTGGAAGAAGTTCGGTGAATAAGCAACTATGAGAAAACGTTGAAAGAGTTGATAAAGGGACCTGGTTCTATTGTTTAAAAAGCTGGAAGAATGTCACACATAAGGATGGAATGCATTTCTATGTCTACTACAGTTGTTTATTAGAAAGTATTTTCTATTGGTCTGGTTTCAAAGATAAAGAACACTGAGAAAGAAGATTAAGGACTTTGAAAATAGATAGCACACCTATTTTGCAGAGTGAGTAGATACCAATCAGCTATGCAGCATGCCAAAGATGATGCAAGTATACATCATGGGCAATTAAGTTACTGGTGACAAAAGACATGTTGTCTTTTCTGCTTCTCCCAAGAGCTGCTCTGGCTCCAGTTCGCCTTCTTAATCTCACTGCCAATCTCTTCACAGAAAGGATGCTGCAACCATGGGTAACAGACAAAGTTCCATCTGCATGTCTGTCGGCTTCTTGTCATTTGAGGAAACGTCCTGATGTGATGTAGCCATGGTTCTAAAATCAAACCCTGCTTTATTTTCCCAACTTACAAAAAAAAAAAAAAATACGATCTAAAGACTCATATTTTTTATGTGTGCCACTTTGACTGGTTCTGTTTAAAGTATTACCCAATTGTGAGCTTTCTTTTCACCAGAAATCAATTGGGGCAAGATTGCTTTTAAGGTGCAATGTACTGAAAGGTTCCCCATCAGCATTATAAAGCATGCAAATAGTAAGTGCCCTGCCCAGAGCAGTTTGGGCTGAGTCATACACAGGGTTTGGTCCCATTAGGAGATCTCCATCTGCTTTTATGTTCTTCTCCCATAGCCCTCTACAGCAGATTGTTGTTAGCTCTACAATGATTCAGATGAAGCTGAGATGAAGCACTGTTAGTAGTGAACGGCTCTTGATTTCCATTAAAAATTGACTTGCCCAAGACATACCATACTTCAAAATTATACTTAAAACGTCAGATAATGTATGTTTTCCCATACAGTTTGTAGCTTTTCTTCTTTTTAATGCAAATAGCATGAGGGAAAATCTATACTGGAATAGATGTAGATGGGGGAAAGTTAAGATATTCCTTGACTTACAACCATTCACATAGTGACCATTCAATGACACTGAAAAAAGGGACTTATGACCATTTTTTCACACTTATAACCATTGCAGTTACAACCCAGTCATGTGATCAGAATTTGGACACTTGGCAACCAGTTCATATTTTTGATGGTTGCAGTGTCCCTGGGTCATGTGATCACCTCTTATGACCTTGTCACAAAACAAAGTCAATGGGGAAGCCAGGTTCACTTAACAACCGTGTTACTAACTTAACAAGTGCAGTGATTCACTAAGCAAGAAAGGTCATAAAATGGGGCAAAAGCTCATTTAACAACTGTCTCGCTTAGCAACAGAAACTTTGGGCTGCATTATGGTGGTAAATCGAGGATTATCTGTATTTCTTCTACTGATGCAGTCTGAAGGAAAATCTCATTTCTGAAGCTGATAGATCTTTGTAAGAAAATGGAGATTTGAACTCAGAAAAAGCTGAAATTGATATGATGTTCCCTAGCATCACTTATCCATATACTTGTGCCAAGCAGAGAATGATGGAACACACATGTACTGTGATGGTAATTGGTTCCTCTTCTGGGAGATTGCTCTAGTCTGTTTTCAGGTCTTGCACTGATGTTATGTGCTTTCTCCCATGTGTTCTTCCAGTACTATTCAATTCTGCTGTTGGCAACTCTGCAGTTACTGCCTTATTGTGCTGCAGTTGGAATGTACTTTGGATGGTTTATTTAGAGGACAGGGCAATTATCTTCTTGGCCTCTGCTTCTATAGGGTATCTCCTTAGTCTGTTACCCAGTTCTGTGAGCCTTTGTTTAGCAGTCTAGGGCAGTGATGGCTAATCTTTCAGCACCAAGTGCCCAAAGCACGCATGTGCACACCCCCAAAATACAGTATGTGTACATCCCCCATGCAAGTGCCCTGCCTCATCCCATGCATGCGACTCCCCTGTGCATGCCCCATATCCTATGCATGCACACACTTCCCCCACATGCGCCTCACCAAGCATGTGTGGCAGAGTCGAAGACCAGCTGGCTGGCGGGAGGCATGCGTGAATGCACAGCAGAGCTAAGCTGGGGCAATGGCTTGCAGACCCACAGAAAGGCACGCAAGCCGTGACCTTTCTGGCACCTATGCCATATGTTTGCCATCACCTGTCTAGGGCTTGAGATGGAATCAGGCCTTTATATTTTTTTTCAGTAGCAATGGCACTAACAATAGCATTTAGACTTATATACCACTTGTATACTGCTTCATATCGCTTTGCAGCCCACTCTAAGCAGTTTATCAAGTCAGCATATTGCTCCCAAAAATCTGGGTCCTCATTTTACTGACCTCGGAAGGATGGAAGGCTGAGTTAACCTTGAAGTTGAACTGGTCAGGATCAAACTGCTGAGACAAAGTCAGCCTGCAATAATGCATTCTAACCACTGCACCATCACAGATTCTTCAGTAGCCAAGTATTTTTACTTGGTAATCTGTCTTGAAATAGCTAGTTTATCCATGATCTTATACCTCACATCAGCTGCTGGGCTCTGTAATGGAGGAGGTGGCAGGGACATTCCATCTTCAGGTGTTGGCTGCACATCCAGTTGTTTTACTAGGTCTTCTTGAGTCCAGAATGTAATGTGTAATTGGTCAATCCCAAGTTGTGAGAGCACCTTCCTCTTCACTATGTTCAAGTGTTTGGTAACTAGCTGTTTCTCAATCAGTGTGAATGTAGGTCTTATGTCCATCTGTAGTTCCCTCATATGTTTCATATATCCCCTCTCACTAGCTATATTGTTGTAGTAGCATTCCATCAATTCTTGCCTCTCTCTTCTCATTCATGTATGATTTGCTATAGTAGCTTACTTATCAGATTGTTCTGATTGCCCAACATTTGATGTGGACCTTGTTAATGGTAAGTATCAACCACAATTTGATCTTGGTCTCCCATGACAAAGGTACATTCTTACACCATGCTATCCAACTAGTTGCTATACACAGAGACATACGCACAGGGTATAAAAGTATAATACCAATAACAGTAATAATAAAAGCAATAAGTGCTTTGGGTGCAATCCCAAAACATCTGAAAGACATTTGAACATCATTTACTTAAAACAAAATCACCATCAGTCAATTGCAAAAGGCAGTTTTACTTGGAACAGCACCATAAAAAAAAACAAAAAAGCATCTGCCTATCCCAAATCCGTTGGAAGGACTCAATAGGTGGATAAAAATGCCAAATACCATCTAAACATCTGGGTGACTTTGTGTCAACCATAATATAAAACAAAGATACTTAACTGCAGTAGCAGATAGTTGCATCCAAATAAGCATACTCTGTATGTTTATTCCAAAGCTACTTTTCTGTTTAAAAATATTTTTGATGAGAGAAATGCAAGTAATTCCAGTTGTCCAGATAGTTGCCTTGTCCATTATCTTTTTAAAGAAAGGTGGAAGAATTAAGAACTGTACATGTTTTGTTTCCCTTTCCCTTTCTTGTGGAAACTTTCTATTTCAGTTCCTGGCCTCTTTATTTTGGGTCCACCTGCCTTTCCATTATGGATAATCATATTTTTATAACTTTGTTGATGTGTGAGAGAAAATGAAAGGATTTCTGCATTTACAGTGTATGTATCCATTCTGATTACACTACTGTATAATGTTAAACAGGAAATAATAGAGCTGCTTATGTCTTTCAGCTGAATCCTCTACCTTTGTTTACCCTTTCATTAAGAAAGTTTCCTGGCTTCTTCATGTTTTATTTTTAAACAGATAAAGATTTTGATCTTTATAGTAAAATTATGTTAATAAGTAACATGAAAGCCATGGTCTGAAATTTTTTTGTTTCACAAATAGCAGTTTGTGTACTATGTGGTTTAATGTTCTTCCCACTCTATTCCAATTTCTTTTCATCAATTGCCAGTCAGTTAAAATTTCTGCATACTGTAATGTACACCACAGAACCCATATGCATCACACACAAAATACCTTGTTTGATTTTTTTGGTTTAGTAGTCCTCTAAACTCAGCCATTATGGATTTAAAAGGGTCTAAAGTTTATGCCTTAATTTGTGGAAATCCCTTTACTTTTAAGGGGGGGGGGGTTGTCTTACAACATACTCTGAAAATAAAGTCATGAAAAATAATTCCCCTGAACTCCTTGTTCTTATTTGTTCAAATACATATATTCAGCAGCCTTCCCAACCAGTTTATTATCCAGAATGGGGACAATGGCAGTTGTAATCCATTCCAATTCAAGGGCAACGAGTGAGACTGCTGTACAGCTGCAGGTATGTGTGTGCTTTTCTTTCGAGGCGAGCGATGCTCGGTTCTTCGGTGCAGAAGAGGCACCACCGCGGGAGGTGGGGCGTTAGGAAAAGTGCCGGTATTAGCCCAACTATGCACACGACGATTTAAAAGTGAGCATCTGAATTAGAAATAAAGCGACTATGCCCGGCACGATGGATAAGAGGGATGGGCCGCAGTTGTTCTAGAGGCATCGTGACGATTGCTGGTTGATTCCACGGCGTGTAAATAAAAAGACCCCAAAACTCCCGTTTTAAAACGACCGAACTTCTGAACTTGCATGCTTGCAAATATCGCGCACTTTCTGAAAACTCCGAAAGGAAAGTTACGGGCAGACCAACTGGAAACGCTACCTTTAAATAGAAAATCCACGCGCTTACGAAACATGAGGGAAAATTACTTCCGGAGCACATCCTTTTTTTTTTCTTTTCTTTTTTTTAATGGTTTCCGAGGCAGCCACCTGCCCTTTCTAAAGATGATGGAATGGCCCCAGCCCGTTCTTGGCTTCCGGGGCTCTTTGTAAAATACCGTAGGGCTTAGCGCCTTGCCCTTCTCCAAGATGGCAACTCTTCCGTTCCTTTGTTTTTGTTTTTGTTTTGGTCCGTCCCGGAGGGGGCGGAGCCGATCTTCAAGGCACGCCCTCCGGCCCTCCTGCTTATTGAGGCGCACGGGGCCGAGGGTGTGTCTGCGTGTGTCAGGTGCGCGCGCCCCGAATGCTCGCGCCCCGGCCGCGGCTGCCTCCGGCACGCGCGCAACGACAGAGGGCGGAGCGAGCGAGCGAGCGAGACGCGGCAAGAACCGCCTCGCGCACCCTACGGGCCAAAGAGGGGCCCGCAGACAGACGCGGAATTCTCAGGCGCTGAGGCGGCAAAGAGCGTGATGGCGGCGGCGGCGGCAGCGACGGCGGCAACAAGGCTGAACTGGGAAGCGGCTCCGCGCTCCGCCGGGTCTTCCTCTCTTCCCGTGGTGACCGAGAGCCTAGCGGCGGCGACGACAACGACGACGGCGGTCCCTTGGCTAGGAGTAGCGCTGCGGTTATTGGTCGCGCTGCTTCTCAACGCGGCCCGGGCCGACAAAGAAGGTGAGGAAGAAGCTGGCGATGGATAGACCGCCTTCGGGAGCGTTTATGAACCGAAGCCTCGTCGCCTTAGCTAGAGTGGCCCGAGGGCGGTGTGTGTGTGTGTGGGGGGGGGGGGACCCGAGGGACGCGGGCGATGCCTTCGGAGTCTCCCTCCCTCCTACTTCCCCAGGTGGTTAAACATCCAGGATTTCAGCGGTGTCTTCCTTTTTATTGCCCGGCCGCCCCTTTCGTTGGATGGTCCTGTGCAGTGGTTATCTACGGGTCCTCTCCCCAGTGGTTTCCGTAACACCGCGTCAACGTTGTTAGCAGGAATACGACCGTGCTGTTTCTACGCCCCCTCCCCTCCCCAAGTGTCTGCATCCTGCGGGCCGTTCCTTAAACCTGGGGCCGTTCCTTAAACCACTTGCCTCCGCTTTTCGCCCTTCTCGAAGGTCCCTTAACGATTTCTTCTCGGAAACCATTTACTTCGTTTTCTTCTTCCTCGGTGCTGTATAGTTCCCTGTCGTCCCCTCCCAGCCCGGCTGCCAACTCACTGCCCGGCCCTGTTAGTTGCTCCACCCGGCATGGGACCTGCCCCCCCACACACCCTGGGCTTGACTTTCCGCACTTTGTAGCCGGGCCGTAATAGCTGAAGCTGTGCTTTTTTTGGCAATAAAAATGGAAGTTTCTATGTTTGTTCACTATGTTTTATACCGGCGATGGAAATGGAAGACGAATTGTTTTTAGCCTCTCGATTAAATTCTAAAAGCTGAAACAATTACTGCACCATTTACCGTCAACGTTAGACTTGGCTTGCTTTTTAAAATTACTCTACTCTAAATTATTTCTTCAGGCCACCCTAACCTCATTTCTTTACCTCACTGGATAGCTCTCCTTCCTGTCCCGTCCCCCCAATCGAGAGATGTTTGTGAAAATATAAATAGTGTGATGCTAGTTTTGCTGCTTGGTTTATGATGGATGGGAGAGATACCTGGTTATGGTAATGAAGCATGTATTTAGGTTGTGAAGAAATTTCTAGAGGGTATAGAGTCTTGTCATACACGCTTGATCTTGGCTTTAGTGGTTGATACCAATCCAAAAGAAACATGAAATGAGGGAAATGTCCCCTCAAGCTTCCATTTGGTTTTCCATAAGCACATATTCACATGTTTGGACATTGGTAAGTTGGAACTTCTAATTTTTAATGCTTATATTTTGCAGCTGCTTATTTATAAAATATAAATTATTATTATTTAAGGCTTTATCACAACTCAAGAAGACATTTTGGCCCTGTTATCAGTGAGTTGTTTGTTTGCTGATTTTTTGCAGCAACCAGCCAGGAGTTTTAGCCACAGAAAGTACCGTAAATCATAGCAGGTATTCTTGGAGAAGGAACATATCAAACAAATTGCTACATGTGAGCTATTTTCCTAATAATTCTATTTGATAACAATGTTTAATCACATTATGAAGATGAATCAAGATCGAATATTTTAAAATCTAGTTGAATAGTCAGAGTTCCCCTGACTGGTGAAGAGAGGCGGGATATAAATCTAATAAATAATAATAATTTCAAAATTTTAACTTAGTCAGGGAAACTTTGATTAAGGAACTAGAACCTGTACTGACTACTGATTAAAAATTGTCAGAAAAATAAAATATGTTGATTACTTTTCTACTTTCTGATTCTGTAGCTGATTTTGCAGAATGGTCCTTGTCTTGTGAATGGCTTGTGTAGATTCTGTTTGAATAAGTTGCTGCTTCATTCTGTCTTAAGAATGTGCCCTCACGCTGCTTTGCTGCCTTCATGCGTTGCCTGGAAATTGCAGAGTCAGCAGTTAGCTCATTGTTAATTTCCTCCCTTCTGCCTTCTGATTTTATTTATTTATTTATTTATTTATTTATTTATTTATTTATTTATTTATGTAAAGCATTTATATTGGTGCTAAATTCAAACATGAAATTTTGGGAGGTATACAATAAATAGATAAACAATAAATTATAAATTATATATACTATCAGATATTAACAACTGGCAGCCAGGAACTCAGATTTATTGCCTTTTTTTATAAGAGCTCTAATCATTCTTACCCAAATGCTCACGGAAAGACCAAGTTTTCACTGCC
>JANHGC010000579.1:0-11850 GCA_027560395.1 Boaedon fuliginosus | reverse complement strand
AGGAAGGGGGAAGGAAAGAAGGAAGGAAGGAAAATCAGGAGAACGAAGGGAAAATCAGGAGGGAAAAGAAGGAAGAAGGTCAAATCAGATGAGGGGGAAGGAAGGTGAAATCAATGGTGCAAGGAAGGAAGGTGAAATCAGAGGAGGGGGAAGAAAGGTGAAATCAAGAGGGGGCAAGGAAGGAAGGTGAAATCAGGGAGAAAGAAGGTGAAATCGGAAGGAAGGAAGGAAGGAAGGAAGGAAGGAAGGAAGGAAGGAAGGAAGGAAGGAAGATAGGAAAAGGAAATCATTTGCATTTCTTTGTTTTGTTAGTTTAATACTAAATACCGCCTATACCACCTATAGAAACGAATATGACAGATGTTCATAATGATAATACATATACCAGAATTTTTTTTCATGATGTATCAAATACCTGAAAATATAAATTTACTGTGGTAAGATAAAAGATAAACAATTCTAAATGCTTTTCCCTGTCTTTCTTTTTCTACAGGCCGGTTGGGATGCCGAAAATGGAAAAAGTTTACTTGCATAATCCCAGTTCAGAAGAGACTATTATATTAGTTTCAATATCTGCGACAACGTCACACTTTCATGCTTCTTTTTTTCAAAATAGGGTGAGCTAGCTTTGCTTTATGAAGTTGCTGTTATTGTGGAATCTTTTTACCCTATCATAACAAACTGTACTTTAAACAAAATCCCAAATATGGGATACTCTAAACTATAAACTAAAATATGTTTATATCATTCCTCCAATGAGGAACAGTTCAGTAAAAAAAATGAAAGATCAGTTTCTCCAGGGATTACCTTTGCAAATGTATTAATTATTGCAAAGGAAAAACGTAATGACTTCAGTTTTGTTATGCTACTGTAGTTCTAATTCTGATAATTGAGGAAGGACTTTTTTTTTGTTAGTTTATATTCTGGCTTTTTTCCTCAGAATCTAACGTGTGCTACATTGCACATCGTCCTTCCATTTTTCTGCACAACTATACTGGGAGGTAGATTGGGATGAGAGAAGCGATTGGTCCAAAGTCATCCAGTGAACTTCCATGACTAACGGTGGACTTCAATCTGGATTTTTGCAATCTTAGTCCCAGGATCTTAACAGATAGCTTGCATATATCAGTTCTTCTTTTGCATATTTAATACACTGCTTTTGAATCAACAGCATGGCATATCTTCTGGCTTTTTTTTCTTTTTCAGAAAATTATCCCAGGAGGAAATACATCATTTGATGTAGTTTTTCTTGCAAGAGTTGTGGGAAATGTAGAAAACACATTATTTATTAACACATCTAATCATGGGGTGTTTACTTACCAGGTAAGAACAATGACATTGCTTTCTAGTACAGTGTACATTGTACAGCTGAAACTAACAACAGTTTATATTATTTGAAGACCTTTTTCATAGAACTGGAGTCTTGAAAACAGGCATTTTGGTCAGAGAGTCCAAATCATTTGCCCAAATCCAAAGTAAAGCAATTTTGGAACACCTATCTATCTTTCTGGGAATAGGTTTCACTAACTGGTATTTGAAAGATGTCACCCTCATTTTCCATGAGTGGACTTGTTGTCTTTTGAATCTTTCCTAAAGTACAGGCTCCAGAAATAAATACCCTATTTACACTGGAAATTGACTGACTAAAATAATTATTTCCCATGATTCAGAAGCGTATACCCATTGATGCCCTCCCACACAACTTTTTTTCCTGTTTTCTTTTGCAGCCACATCATGATGTTGAACATTTTTTCAGTTTGTTAACTATTCTACAGTCTTTTTGATAGGAATTATTACAATATATTATCCTTCATTCCGGGCACTGTTTCCTAATGTATTTCTCTGGAATGTTATTATATTTTCAGTTCATGGTGATGCACATCAGGATTGTTTTGAATTTATTTTAGGATATTAGCTGTATTACTCTGGATTCCCTTATCTATAGATTTAATATGCATTCTCTTGTTTCTTCATCCAAGTCACTAATAAAAATGTTGAAGAATATAGGCCCCAAGACTATGGCATCCTACTTGATACCTCCCTCCAGTTTTATAAGGATACATTGATATGCATTCTTCTAATATATTTTTTGGAAAACTGAAGTTTGGCAGGCTTGCCTCCTTGTAAATATCAAAATAATTAAAGCTGTCCATCACTAGTACGTTATGTTTTTTTTAAGTATGATACATGTCTTCTGCTTGTTTAGATGAGTGCAAGTAAACAACAACAGTTCTTGATTTATTTATTCCTCCCTTTATATTACCTAGATGCTCTTGGGAATAAATTCTTTTAGGAGTTCAAGTCCCTCTTTTCTATTACCTATGTTTCTTTTGAACAAATTGTATTCTTTAATACAATCACAGGAGGCATGTCACCAGATGTAAGGCACAATTCTATTTCTTTTTGTTATTCCCAGTAATTATTATTATAAGAGAATAGATAACAAAGTCTATGAATATTGACTTTGGTATTCTTCTTTATTTGCTTTAAGAGATGTGAAAGATCCCATTTTAGCAACTTTTGTACCAATCTATATAAGAAATAAGCCTTTAACTTCTGAATTTTCATCTCCAGGTTATACAGTATTCATTTTATAGACCTATCTTTTTCAGGAATCCATCACTATTTGTTCTGTTCTGCAGTATCTCTTTTTCTTCCTGTGTAATTCAAAGCCTGTTTGTTTTGTAAGAGCTTGAAAGCTGTAGAAATTATTGTCTCCCCCACCACCACACACACAATATGTCTTGTTTTTGGTTGTCATTCTTGTCCAGAAGGTTGCTCCTTTGGTTCATTTTCTGCATTAAATAGAATTGATTCCTCTGTCAGTCATCTTGAAATGTCTCATTTTTAAAAATTGGGCAAATCTTCATTTCATATTATGAATTAAAGGAGGCACTTATTGCTCCCAGTCTGTGACTTTTCCTTCAAGCACTTACAGCATTGTACTTGCTGAAAGTTTTAGCAGATTGTTGGTGGGTAGAAATGCAAACACATTAGAATAAATGCTGCTTATGGTTAATGTTTTCTATTCATGTATGCTTTTTTTTTAGTGTACTACCCACAGAAGATTTTGTTGTTGTTGTTCAGTTCTTAGGCTCTCAGAAACAAAGTCTCAGGGGGGGAAATGGTTAGGGATTCCTCCTTAAATACTCTTGCTAAGTCCATTGTTAAACTTCTGTTTGCTCATTCAGTGATCTTGTTCCCTGGAAAATTACCACTTTATGTATCTCTTATAGTCTCTGTTTATACAACTACTCAATCCCAATGAGCAATCAGCAAATGTTCAATCTGTGTGGGAAGATTACTTTTTCCCTTTACATCTGAACACATAGCCCTCAAAGGAAAGAAATACTATGGTCATTCTCTTATTGAATTCTACTGGAAAACTTTAATTTGTGATTCCTTAGTGATCATTTTTTTCTCAAAAATTATTCATGAGGGAAAAATATTCCAACGTGGTAATGTCTAGAGGTTTTGAACTACAAATATATCCCAGCCAGTGTAGCAAATAATTATTTTGCCTAAGGGTATTGGGATTTGTACTTCAACACATTAGATGAGGATGGCTGAAAATATGCTCAATAGTGCAATGCAACAGATTAGGAAATTAAGTAATGCCTGAGGCTTTTAAACCTTGCAATAATGAACCTTGGATTCAGAAATAGATGTGGGAGTTTCTTTAGTGCTGAGAATTGAGTAAATTTTAAAACTAGGAAAAACAAAATAACCATATTGATTACTAAAAAAAAATTCTTCCTAAACAGGTGTTTGGAGTAGGAGTACCAAACCCTTACAGACTGCGGCCTTTTATAGGAGCAAAAGTTCCAGTGAACAGCAGTTTTTCTCCTATTATAAATATACACAATCCCCATAGTGAACCTTTGCAGGCAAGTAATAGCATTTTCATATTTATAGTTATGTTAAAGACTTGTAATATATTACGTACAAATAGTATTTGACTTATGACCAGAATAAGGATGGAACATTTATTTGTTTATTTATTTATTTATTTATTTAGATTTATACCCCGCCTCATTTCCCCGGTCAAGATTATTATCAATATTATCAATATTCAGTGCACTCGTTAATGAGATATCACATGACCACACCCGATTTTACGAGTTTTTTTGCCACCATCATTAAGTGATTGTTAAATGAGACATTGTGACCATGACTTCAAACCTCCTTCCAGCTTCCCCATTATCTTTGCTTGTCAAAAGTCAGCTGGGAAGGTTCCAAATGGCAATAATGTGACTGCAGAATGCTATGACTCTCATAAATGCATGACAGTTGCCAAGGCCCTAAATCACAGTTGTGACTGTGAGAATGCTGCAATGATCGTAAGTGCTAGAGCTGATTGTAAATCACTTTTTTCAGCACTATCATAACTTCAGTCACTGAATGGTTATTATGTTAGAACTACCTGTCTTTCATGCAGTTCTTGAAATATTTGATCTTATCTATTTGTTTATTTATTTTCAGGCTGGGTTATTATCTCTATACTAGTGTTCTGACATCAGGGTATTCTGACAGATCCAGTGCTTTGCTGGCAATTGCCTGACAGAATGCAAAAAATTGAAGCATTCTATCCCACTATGAGCTAGCCTATTTTTCCTGGCATGATAATAATAGAAGGTTGCTACAGTTTAGAAACATTTGACAAATCCTTCTAATGTTCTATCTAATTTTACATGGTTTCCTCTACTTTTCTAACCTTAGGATTTCTTGATATCTGGAAAGCTAAACTTGGAAATTAACTAGAAAGCAAAAGGAAAATCCAATATTATAGATAGAACTCTCATTAAACTAATTATTGGATTTTTTATTCTATAGAGAGAGTAACAAGAAAATCCTGCATCAGACTCTAATTACTGGTGATTTCTCACTTCAAAATTGGATATTTTTAAAAGAGTTATCTCGCAAATATTGTATCTAAGCATGTAGCTACCTGGAGACATATAATTTGAATTTGGAGTCAAGTTTTATTAACGCTTTTAACAAAAAAAAATCTTCTATTTCCCTCCCTTCCCCCCCCTTTTTCCTTTTTTTCTCAGGTAGTAGAAATGTATTCAAGTGGGGGTGATCTTCATCTAGAGCTTCCAACGGGCCAACAAGGAGGAACAAAAAAACTGTGGGTAAGTGATAATTCATTGATGTTAATTATCTTATTTTGATGACAAGCACTGCAGTAACGCAGTGGTTAAATGCAGCACCACAGCCTATCTCTGCTGACTTGTTCAGCAGGTTGTCAGATCGAATCGCACCAGGCTCAAGGTTCACTCAGCCTTCCACCCTTCTAAAGGCCGGTAGAATGAGGAACCAGATTGTTTGGGGGCAATATGTTGACTTTGTAACTGCTTGGGGAGTATTGTAAAGCTCTGATAAGCAGTATATAACATCTGAATTTTATTGCTATCTCTGTTGTAAGCCGCCCAGAGTCCTTCGGGAGTTAGGCAGCATAAAAATGTAATTAATAATAAGGCAAAAGCTTTTGTGGACCAAAGCACTGGAGCCTCTTTAGATAGATGAAATGGTATCCTTACAGTTTAGAAGTTTTTTTTTCCTCACCTGCCTTGTACATGCATATGTTCAGAATAGGAATGAGTGTTATTCCTGCTAATGAACTTGTATGCCAAAATAGTTCTACCAGAAGAACCAAAGATTATTTTGTTTACCTGAATAAGATTATTTCGTTTACCTAAATAACTTCTGTTCTGTTGATGAGATCCTCTAGAGCAGGGGTCCACAACCGCTGGGCTGCAGCCACTACTACAAGAGGGCTGTGGGCATTTGTGCATGAAGCTCTATTTGTGCAAATGGGTGCACACATCCTCCATTTATGCAAATGAAGCTGCACCCCACCCCCACAATAAACATAAAACCATTCCCCGCCCAAGCCAGAAAGGTTTGTCCAACTTATAGCCCATGAGCCTCATGCAGCTCTGGATAACCAGTAATGGGCCCCCACAAGATTGTAAACTTTTATAACATTATTTATACATATGTAAATGTATACATTAACTATATTATGTATATTTATATGTGGCCCAAGACACTTCCTCTTCACTTAGTGTGACCCAGGCAAGCAAAAGGTTGAACAGGCCTGCTCTACTGCAAGGAGTAGAATAGTTACATAGAACATAGAATAACAAAGTTGTAAGGGTCTTTGGAGGTCTTCTAGTCCTGAGGTCCCCAACCTTTTTGACCTCAGGGACCACCAAATTCATAATTTTAAATCCCAGGGACCACCAGTATGAATCCAGCATGGCGCTCCCTAACCCTTCCCCCTACTCTGATTTTACCTTCCTTCCTCTTTCTTGATTTCATCTTCCTTGCCCCCCCTCCTGATTTCACCTTCATTCCTTCCCCACTCCTGGTTTCAGCTTCCTTCCCCCTCCTCTGATTTTCCCTTCCCCCTCCTCTGATTTCACCTTCCTTCCTTCCTTCCCCCCTCCTGATTTCACCTTCCTTTTTTCCTTCCCCTCTCCTGGTTTCACCTTCCGCCCCCCTCCTCCGATTTCACTTTCTTCCTTCCTCCCCACTCCTCATTTTCCCTTCCTTCCCCCTCCTCTGATTTCACCTTCCTTCCTTTCCCCTCCTGATTTTACTTTCCTTTCTTCATTTTACCTGTGTTTATCTATGTGCGTGTGTGTATGTGTGTGTGTGTTTATCTGTGTATGTTATGTGTGTGTGTGTGTGTTTATGTCATGCGCACATGCACTCCCTCTCTCTCTGTGTCTCTGTGTCTCTTTCCCTCACTGAAAGCCAAGGCTGGGCCAATCCAGAGAGCTTTCCTTGGGGCTGTTCGCTACTTTCTTATCTTTGGAAATCCGTGCTTAGTGAGGAACGAGCAAGAGCCACAGCGGAGGCTCCCCCCTCCCCCCCCTTCTCCCTTCATGACTGGGGAGACTTTCCTCAAGCGAATGGGGCTTGGCTAAAGTGCAGCAAAGGTCTCCTGGTCACCCACAGCCCCAGCCACGAGAGACAGAGAGAGAGAAAACCAGCGGTTTCATGTAAACATTAAATAGGAGAGGTGAGGGAACCGAACCCTGAGACACCCCACACAACTGGGGCCTCAGGTCAGATCTCTGCCCTCCTACCAACACTGACTGTATGCGGCCCGAGAGATAGGAGGAGAACCACCACAAAACAGTGCCCCCCACTCCCATTCCCTCAAGCCGTCCTAGAAGGATACCATGGTAAATGGTATCGAAAGCCGCTGAGAGGTCAAGAAGCACCAAGACAGAGGAAAAAACCCCATCCCAGGCCCACCAGAGATCATCCACCAATGTGACCAGTGCCATCTTGGTGCTGTAGCCGGGCCTGAAACCAGACTGACGAGGATCCAGATAACCACCTTCCTTCAAGATCCGTATAAGTTGAAGCGCCACCACCTTCTCAACAACCTTTCCCCAAAAAGGGGAGGTTGAAGACCGGACGGAAGTTCTTTAAATCAGCTGGGTCTAGGGAAGGCTTCTTGAGAAAGGATATCACCACTGCCTCCTTCAAGGACAGCAGCACAAGCCCCTCTCACAATGAAGTATTGATAATCCCCTGGAGCCAGTTGTGTGTCACCTCCCGAATGGCAGAGACCAGCCAGGAAAGGCACGGATCCAATGAACAGCTGGAAGCGCTCATCGCACCCATGGCCTTGTCCACATCATCAGGGCCAACAGGAGCAAACTCCT
The DNA here is from genome assembly GCA_027560395.1 of Boaedon fuliginosus. Classification (NCBI taxonomy): domain Eukaryota; kingdom Metazoa; phylum Chordata; class Lepidosauria; order Squamata; family Lamprophiidae; genus Boaedon; species Boaedon fuliginosus. The sequence continues at coordinate 4,162 of JANHGC010000579.1, read as the reverse complement.
CCCACTTAACAGAACTAAGACCTGTCCCAATCACCTCGGTAGATCCTGCCCAGCTAGAGTCCAGGTCTGTCCGAATGTGAATGATTTTATCCGACAGATACTGAGCAAATTCCTCAGCTCAACCCTGTAAAGGTTCCCCCCCCTCGCCCAGTTTAAGGAGGGAGCAAGTCATCCTAAACAGGGCAGCTGAGCGACAGTCCACGGATGCGATAAGTGTGAAAAAATAGGAATGTTTTGCCGCCCTTATTGCCACTAAATAAGTCCTAATGAAGGCTCTTAAAAGTGTTTGGTCAGGTTCGTACTTACTGGCTCTCCAGCGTCACTCTAGATCAGTGTTTTTCAACCTTTTTTGGGCAAAGGCACACGTGTTTCATGAAAAAAATCATGAGGCACACCACCATTAGAAAATGTTAAAAAAATTAACTCTGTGCCTATATTGACTATATATAAAGTAATTTTTCAATTTTTCCCACGGCACACCAGGCAACATCTCGCGGCACACTAGTGTGCCGCGGAACAGTGGTTGAAAAACACTGCTCTAGATGTCTCCTCTGGCGCTTCATCTCTCGGAGCTCCTTGGAAAACCAAGAAGCCTTCCAGGATTGCGCACAGTGAGAAGTCGCAAAGGCACAACCTGGTCCAGGGCCCCTGCTGCAGCACTGTTCTAAGTATCAACCAGGGCCTTGGCTGAGCTGTGGGCCAGGTAATCAGGAAGCTCCCCAAGGTTCTTCTGAAACCCGATCGGGTCCATCAGGCGCCTGGGGCGGAACCATTTGGTCGGTTCTGCCTCCCAGCGGCGGTGGGTGGACCTCAGGAAATCCAATCTCAATAGGGAGTGATCTGACCATGAAAAGGGTTGGATGGCTAAATACTCCAAATCCGGATCACGACGCCAAAGCTCCAAGATAAATACTATGTCAAGTGTCTGTCCTCCTCTGTGGATCGGACTCTGAACTACCTGAGTCAGGTCCATAGTTGCCATGGAGGCCATGAACTCCTGGGCCGCATCTGAGGTCTCGCCAAGGGATGGCACGTTGAAGTCCCCAAGCACCATCAGGCCTGGCTACTGCCTCAAGCAGCACAGGAAGGATGGTTGCCATGCAGCTGCGAGGCAGGTACGTAAGGTACTAGACTAGACATACCCAATTTCTGCAACCGTTCTTCATAAGTTTTAGCCTCCAGTCCCCTAATCATCTTTGTTGCTCTATTTCTGTTAAAGGACATTGGATTTTTGCAACAGTCAGATAGTATAAAAGCAAATGGCATTGTGACATAGAATTAACTGCCAACATTTAATGCAACTTTGAAATTTGTTATTACTTTCCTATCAAAACACCTTGTGTGGGCTTTTTTGTGTTTTACATTTGCAAAAATATCTAAATAATCACTATTTTTTAGCTTCCATTTTTACTATTGATCAGCTACTTTTTGGTAATAATTAATATGACAAAATGATAAAACCTTTTGTTTCAGTTACTTTTATTATTGACCTTTGTAAAAATAAATGATAGCCCTTTATACTTCATTTGGATAAAGTAACATAGGTGCAATATTGGATGTAGTTAAAGCAAGTGCAAACATCGGTCTTGACTTGGGAGCGGGTATTTTGTCTAAAAAGACTTTTGAATTAGAACATAAAGTCTTTGTTACTAGCAGTTATATACTTTTAACCTAATTTGGATTTCTGCAGACTACCATTTCATCTTTGTTACAGTAATTGAATTTTTGCTAGCTTATCTTTATTAATTATTGCTTTTGTTTGTATGAAGTATACTATTTTCAGAAATGTGAAAAGCATAGAGAAGAGGAAACACAGATACATCCTCAAAATGTGACTACTATTTAGTCCAACATTTTCATTGTTAAGCAGTGAAAATGAGCTGTGCTCCATTTTATGACCTTTTTGCCACATTTGTTAAGTGAATCAGTCCAGTTGTTAAGTGAGTCATGCAGTTGTTAAGTGAACCCAACTTCCTCAATTGATTTTGCTTATCAGAAGCCAGTTGGGAAGATTATAGATGGTGATAACATGACCCTGGAAAATTGCAACTGTCATAAATACATGACAGTTGCCAGATTTTGATCATGTGATCATAGGGATGCTGCAATAGCTGTAAGTGTGAAAACTTGGCATAAAGTAATTTCTCAGTGCCTTTGTAACTTTGAACTGTCACTAAACAAATGGCTGTAGTACAAATTGAAACTTCTTTATGTTTCTTTATTGTTATGATTAGAAGCGTGGTTATGGATTTTTATGTAGTGATGATAATAACTAATGGTGACTTTCTACTAAACATATAATCAACAGATCAAAATATACTCAACATTATACTAAATGGATTTCTGAACCTTTAATGTTTTTGGCTCACATTTTCCACTATTGTCTATTCAACAGGAAATCCCTCCGTATGAAACTAAAGGAGTAATGAGAGCAAGTTTTTCTTCAAGAGAAGCAGATAATTACACAGCATTTATTCGAATAAAAACAAATGCCTCAGATACTACAGAGTTCATTATTCTTCCAGTAGAAGTAGAAGTTACAACAGGTTCGTGATGTACTTTTTAACCAGTTCCATGTATTTTTCTTCTCCGATGTAAAAGAAGCTAATTTTGTTTATTTTCTTTTAAAGCTCCAGGAATTTATTCATCAACAGAAATGCTAGATTTTGGTACTTTAAGAACACAAGGTAAATCCTGCATTATCCTATATTTCTTATAATTATTATTGATTTAATTACACAATTTACATCCTACCTCATTTCATATATAGCAATAGCAATAGCAATTAGATTCATATACCGCTTATCAGTGCTTACACAACTCTCCCTAAGCGGTTTACAGAGAGTAAGCATATCTATGATAGCACCTGTATACTACAAAAATGATCATTTTAAAAGAAAACACATCTTTAAATCAGCAGCTCATCAGTCAAAACAAGCCCAAAAGTTTGATGAGGAGCAGCCACAACATTACCACAGTAAAATCTAAAAGGGAGGAGGGCATCTGAACTGGGGAAAAGCATATTCCAAAATGACAATTTTCTGTGCCACAAAAATCTGCAACTGAGCTTTGACTTTTCTAAACATCTGGAGAAAAGGGGACCAGCGTTCTGGGGACCAGCGTTCTGTGCAGTTTATAGAAGTAGCACTATTGAATGCCTCTTAGCACACTAGCATGTAACTAGCATGTAATTGTTAGCTACATTCTGTGCCAACTACAACTTCCAGATATTCTTCAAAGACAGTCACAAGTAAAAGATACTGCAGTAATTTAGTCTCAAGGTAACAAAGGCCTCAGTGCCTCTCTTTCAAAATAGTAAAATTTGTGCTTGAAAAAGGCTGTCCTAGCCATGTTCTAAAGCTTAAAAAACGCTGTCCTATCCATGTTCTCCACCAGCAGCTAAAGCAGAAACTATAAATCCAGAAGTCCTTATGTCACGGGTTTCTTCTTTCAAACAGTGCAGTAAGGGTCTCGGTGGCGCAGTGGTTAAATGCAGTACTGTAGACTTGTTGGCTGTTAGCAGTTTGGCAAATTGAATCTCATAAGGCTCAAGGTTGACCGAGCCTTCCATCCTTCTGAGGTTGGTAAAATAAGGAGCCAGATTGTTGGGGGCAATAGGTTTACTCTCTGTAAACCACTTAGGGAGAGCTGTAAAAGCACTGATAAGCGGTATGTAAATCTAATTGATATTGCTAATTACTAATAAGGGTTAGTGTAAGGGACTCCTCCAAATCTGATTGTTTCTGGAGAAATAATTCAATCTTGTTGTGATTCAGTTTCAGTTGTTTTCTGGCATCCAGGCACCATGTAATAGCATCTACTTCAGGGCTGTCAAACTGGCGGCTGGGGCCAGATGCATCATGCACAGACCACATCCACCCCACACCCAAGGGGAAAAACATCACAATATGTCACATGACAGCAACGTGACACCACAAGTTTGACACCCATCTCCTATCTCTGGGTGTTTAACTGAAGTATTTAACAGTTTCATGAAGATTTTAAACACCATGGGAAAAAGACTCAAGCCCTGGACAACCAGTATAGGAATTTTTAAAGGCCCAATTATATATCTGTCATTAATGTGTAGGAAGTTAGCACTCACCCCTCCCCCTAGAAACTCAGTCCCACCTTTGTGAAAGGCCATCTACTCCTTCGGAAA
>JANHGC010000571.1:177140-190340 GCA_027560395.1 Boaedon fuliginosus | reverse complement strand
GGTGGCAGTAGGCGGTCTCGAAGGTATCCCGCCCCTAAGCCATGAAGGGCTTTATAAGTTGTTACTAGCACCTTGAAATTGAGGTGACTAGGGTGGGTCTTAGTCCTGTTATCTGGGAAGAGTTCGTTCCTGTGGCCCCTGATGATGTGGACAAGGTTGTAGGTGCGATGAGTGCCACCACTTGTTTACTGGACCCGTGTCCCTCCTCGCTGGTTTCGGCCAGCCGTGAGGTGACACGCAGCTGGCTCCAGGTTCTCTGAAGGAGGGGTTCTCCCTGCCAGCCTTGAAGGAGGCAGTGGTCAGGCCCCTTCTCAAGAAGCCTTCCCTGGACCCAGCTGTTTGGAGCAACTTTTGTCCAGTTTCCATCCTCCAGCCTCTGGAGCCCAGGAGAGGTTGTTTTTTGCCCTCCTGGGGGCTTGAGGAAAGCTTCCAGAGCCCGGGGAGGGTGAAAATACACCCCCACCATGGTGCAGGAGGTTGACCAGGCCATGCCCACCATGGCCATGTCCACCCAGCAACTGGGCAGAGAAACGGTTGCTGAAATTTTTGGAGCCCACCCCTGGGCAAAGGAGTCCCTGTGGATTTTATTCCGCTAGTCATTGCTGACTCTAAGGGGCGGTGCTCATCTCTGTTTCAAGGCCATTTCCACAGTCATGTGGCCAACATCACATCTTGGAGGCGCGCTGTTGCCTTCTCATCAAAGTGGGAGTACCTGTTTATCTACTCGTATTTGCATGCTTTTGAACTGCTAGGTTGTGTGGAGTTGGGACGAGGATGGGAGCTCATCCCATCATGTGGCACTTGAATCTCAAACATGGGCTGTTGACTTTCCAGCCAACAAGCCTGCATCTTAACCACTGAGCCACTGCCCCGACCCCTTTATGTTTGCATTAAATACATGGAATTAAAAAATATCATTTTTTTTATTTTCTGCAATCCAGGATTTCATCTTTTAAGGCCAATAATTGGCTTACAACTTTTACTCACCCTGAGTATTGTCTCTCTGTTGCAAGTAGAAATCATCCTGCTTGGAACTATTTAAAATATTCCAAGGTGCAGATTTTAAGTGTGGATTAATTTATTAATATGCATCCCACTGGGACTTAATGATAGTTATTCAATTTTTGAAACCATGATCCAATTTTTGGACCCATATGCTTTATCTTCTGAACATAACTGGTATCAGGTCAGTTTGGTATTTGATGGAGCTATTTTAGGTTTTGTTAAAATTATTCTGCTTTAGAATTTTGGTCACTTTTGAAGGAAAATACATTTGCGTCAGCTGCTGAAGTCCTGCATGTGTGCATTTCCAAAAGTTCCCTGGAAATTTCAATCAGTTCCTGCAATCCTTTGCTGTCTCATGCTTTGCATGACTAGATGCTGAAGCTTTGCAGTCTGAGTTTCCTTCTTAAAAGGGTTTCTGTTGACTGTACAAATCATATACCTTGTACCTTGGCAATCAATCATACAAGAATATTTTGTTTGCAGAATCTTGCCTAAAAAATCAAAGAGAAGATACAAGTTGCTTTTAGAAATATGATGGCATTTTTTATCTAGTATACTTTGCTGAAGGAATAAAGCTATCATGTGAGATGTACTGAATAGCCTATAGTCATGCTGATGCATATAATTGCTTTAAAATAATCTTTTGATGACTTTGAAGAGACAAAGAAGTTGCCGGTTAGATACGAGAAACTTGGATGTTACTTAATTTTTTTCTGTTCCATCAGCGTCTGATTGGCAAAGGGAAAAGTTTGCTACTTTTGAATTTTCTAGCATTGCTCAATTGATGAAAGCACATGAGTCTGTGTAATGTGAAAAGAGAGAGAGAGAGCTCTTAGAAATTTCTTATTTCTTTTATTTAGTTCTTTTATTTCAGATAACTGCTTGGAAATCATTTGTAAATTAATTGCGGGTTTCTTTTCTTCACATTGTTGACTCTGATAGAGAGTTAATGTGATTTTAAAGATAATGTGACTGTATATGTGGAGAGAATCCTTTTCTAGATGTGATGGTTTTGAGCTAGTTTTCAGGAACATTCTTGTGGAAAAACAAACTTTAGTCAGCATCTGCTGACCATAAAGTTCAGAGTTCTCTTTAGATCAGGTTCTGGCTTTCTCTTCTAGCAAACAGAGGAGTGCAGTAGAAATAAAATAAAATAAAATCACATCTAGTGTCTTCCATGAAGTCAGAGAATTTTCACACCTATAGCAGGCTGAATTGCTAAATAAGCTCTAAAACAAATCAAATAAAAATTTTAGAGGATTAATTGGGATAGTTATGAATCTATGGTAAACTATAATCTGCCCATTTATACATAACATTTCCTATAATTTTGTATTTCTTTTGTCTCTTAAAGTGGAACCAGTGTCTCAGTAAAAATGATGCAATCGCATTAATGTAATTAAGTAAACCATGTGCAACTAGTTTGCATCCTACTTTCTGCTGTTTGAAGACAGAACAGTGCAGGGCAGAAGAAAGTGAGGTGTTTAAAATATTGTACTGTTTTCTAGACAATGTTGGGTTTACATTCATAGTACAAGAAATGCAAAAACATTGCTCAGATATTAGTATTATATGATACTTAAGAGAATAACATGTATGGATTTATGATCAAGGATTACATAATGTATAGTACATTATCCTAAGAACTAAACTAAAAATGGTTAAAATTAAAAATTAACGTTAGCAATTTGAAAGTAGAAACAGAATAAGACCCCAGGTCCAGATGGGATACCGATAGAAGCATATAAAAATCTACAAGAAATTTTAAGCCCAATAATGCTCAACATTTATAATGATGTGTTATTACAAGCTAAAATACCCCAAACATGGACTGAGGCATTTATTACTCTAATACATAAAGAAGGCCTGGATCTATTGCAAGTTCAGAACTATTGACCAATCTCCTTTTAAATGTTCACTATAAAATCCATGCAGCCATATTAGCGGAAAGATTAAAAGAATTCCTGAATAATTTTATACACCCTGATCAAAATGTTTTTTTGCCAAAACAACAAATCAGAAACAATATGAGAATAATATTAGATGCATTAGAATATTATGAACTTAACCCCAGAAAACAATTGGCACTGACTTTTCTAGATGCCCAAAAGGTGTTTGATAACCTAAATTGGGAATTTATGTTTATGCAATTAATGTACATGGACTTTGGCAAGAAATTTATAAATACAATTAAAAAAATATACTCAGAACACACGGCAAAAGGGATAGTAAATGGAGATATACAGTAACTAAAAAATTCAGTATTATGAAAGGTACGAGACAAGGCTGCCCTCTTTCACCTTTGCTATTCATATTAACCTTAAAATGTTAACCAGGAAAATTAGGTGAGAACAGGAGATAAGAGGCATGAGGATAAAGAATGAAGAATACAAACTACAGGCATTTGCTGATGACTTGGGGTTCATATTAGAGGAACCCCAAGAATACGGACCTAGATTGATAAGGAAGATAGAAGAATATGGGACACTAGCAGGCTTGAAAATAAACAAAGAAAAAACTAAAATGTTGGTTAAAAAAGTTACCAAGAGACAAAAAAATGAATTTGTACAAAGGATGGAGATTCAAATTGCCAAAAAAGTTAAATACCTAGGGGTACGTGTTACAGCTAAATGTATGATGCATAAAGAGGATAATTATGAAGCCGCCCAGAGTCCTATGGGAGTTGGGTGGCCTATACATTTAACAAATAAATAAATAAATTATAAGTTGAAAACTCAAAAAAGGATTTGGAAAATTGGAAAAACTTAACATTTGTCTTTTCTTGGTAGAATTGCTGTTTTGTAAATCTTGCTCTCTGAATCTTGGACCGGAATTTGACCACTTCTTCTGTATTCTTCCTGACACTTTGGATGTCTGAACTGATTTATTGACCCCTGGACTGAATTAGGACTTGTTTGGCATACTGTTCTGTGAGCAATTAACTGTGCTTTCTTATCTTCTCGGTGAGAAACTTGACTCCCTGTTTGCATTCTCCTGCCAATTATTTTGCTTTGCTAACTAATAGAAACATCATTGAGCTTTGCAATCTAGCCTGTTTGTGTGTGTGTGTATGAGTTCATTGTTAATTGGAGGTGGGGGCAGAACAGGAACATAGGAGGAAGAAAGAGTATAGATATGTTTGTCACCTTACTTATATAGTAATAAAAGCAGAATAAAAATCAAATAATTAAATAAATTAAATAAATGAAAAAAGTTCTCCTTTGCTGAGGGCAAGTTAGGAGGCTGCTGAGAAGGGCCTCCAAATAGCTCGGAGTTATACAATTTTGGGCTGAAGCCTAGACCTTTGTCATACGTAGTCATCCATGAGCCAGGGAGTTGTGGGTATTGCAGTATTTCCATATAGACGTCCAATGTGATGACTCACATTCTTTAAAGCCTCTGTCCTTAGCTTTTCTTGATCTGTTTATATATTTGATCAGTATTGCCAAACAGGATATACATCTCAGTGTGTGAAGGAAGGGTTTGCATATTTAAGACTTAAAGAGGAATGAGCTGATAGATTGCAATCTTGTAGGATTCTTCTCAATGTAGTTGTTGCCCTTTAACCCCTATATATCCCTAGAGCAGTGCAGTGTTTAATTTCCCCGGAGGCAAATAACTATTAACTCAATATGGAAGTTAATAAAAGGATATAACCAGTGATCTAACCTCTGGGGTCCAGGATAATCCTCCCAGTTATAGGACAGATTTTTATTCCTTCCTTTAGTGCCCTAAATTACACCTCTATTTTGTGGCACAAAACTCAAAATTAGCCATTAAGAACAGAGCTACATTTCCATCCAATTTCCCCATCTTTTCATATGTCAGGTTGGAGTTCAAAGTGTCTCTGTCGGTCATTTTATAGTATAAGTAGCTGTTTACCTGGCCTTGCCCGGGTAGTTCTTTGTTGAAATGAAGTATATGGGTGGCTGCATGCCCTGCTGGGTGATATCTGCACTCCCACAGTCCCCTCGCTTTAAAGAAGCAGCCATTCTTGTTGGAATGAGTATTGTAAGGGAAAAAGTGTATGTTTCTCTTTCTTGCTCTCTGTCTCTGTCATCTGTCTCTGTTACTCTCTTGCTATTTCATCTCTTTGTCTCTCTCTTTTTCTTTCTCTCTGCTCTCTCTCTCTTCTGCTCTCTCTCTCTCTCTCTGATCTCTCTCTCTCCCCACTTCTCTCTCGTCTGTGTCTGCGTCATCTCTCTTTGTCATCTCTCTCCCTTCTCTCTTTCTCTCTCTGTATCTCTTTCCCTGTCTCTCATCACTCTCTCTTTTTGTGTCTCATCTCTTTCTCTCTCTATCTCTCTTGCTATTTCATCTCTTTCTGTCTCTCTCTTTATTTCTCCTCTTTCTCTATGATCTCTCTCTTGCCCCTTCTTTCTCTTTGTCTGTGTCTGTCTCATGTCAGTCATCTCTCTCATTTTCTCTCTTCTCTCTCTTTCTCTGTCTCTTTCTGTCTATATCTCTTCACATCGATGAAACCCCCCCATGAAGCAGAAGCTGCTCCCGTTTTAGCTCGGGTAAACACCACGGGAGGCGGGACGGGCGGGCGAAAAGAAGACCGATGCTGAGGCCATCCACGGCAGAGGAGCTATGACAAGCTTTTCCACAGCAGGAGGGAAGGAGGGAGGATAGCAGGACTCGATACCCCTTCCCAAGGAAAGATGGTGTGTGCAGAGCATGCTTGCCCCCCCCAGGTGCGCTTGTGGAGGGAGGCACCTCCAGGCCAGTGGTGTTCCCTGTGGCCAATGCCTGCTGCACCCTTAACATGATGGTGGAGATCTGCCTGCGGTCTTCTAGACTCAAGCGGCTCAGGTCCCCTGTCAGTTCTCCTGCTGCGGCAGCGGCCCAGCCACCTTCAGGCAGCCTGGCCGGGCTTTCACTGCCATCCAGCCTGGCTTCGTTGGCCATGGTCGGCCACCATGGGCACCTCCCTCCATAAGACATGCCTGGAGGGGTGAAGGAAGTGAGGGCGATGGAGCAGAGGGTCAGTGCAGGATAGGCCTGCCACATGTGCCACCTTTCCTTAGGGAGGGGGGTTCATCCCCACCATCCTCCCTTCCTCCTCCGATGTTGATAGGCTGGGGCCATGAGTTGGCCATTGGTTTTGCAGCCGGGACTTTGTTGTGTACAGCTTTTCTGTGGTCCTGCGGCCCCCTGGCTTTAAAGAAGCGGGTGTGAGCTGGGTGTACACCCTGAAGCTCCATCCGCAAAACCAACAGGCAACTCACAGCCACTTCTTTAGAGCCAGGGGGCCGTGGGTGTGCAGAAAGCACTAGGAGTGGCTGCTATAAGCGACTGTGAGCTTGGGGGGGGAGGGTTTGCTTAGCACAGTGCCTGAGAGCCAGGCATTTGCTACTCTGCCACCATTTTCTTTGGTTACTAAGGCCCCGCTGTCCACTCCCATGTCAGCAGTGGGGCGGTCGGAAAGGCTGCTGTGGCACGGCCGGGGCTTCAGAAAAGCAGTTGCTCCTCCACCACCGTTTTCAGAGTTTTCTTCAGTTTTTGGCAACCAGGCCTCCTTACTTAAATCCTCGGGGTGTGGCTTTGGGCCGGTCACTGCTCCATGGACATTGGACTGGTCGCCCCTCCATGCTCGTTGGGCCAGTTGCTTCTCCATGGCCGTTGGGCCAGTGTCTGCTCTGTGGCTGTTGGGCCGGTAGCTGCTGAGGTGAAGGTGGAAGCTGTCAGTTTGCTGCTGAGGAGAAGCTTGAAGCTTTCACCTTTTACTCTTGACGTCCACCACCGTTTTTGAATTTGGACATGCGCAGTACAGCTTTGCTACCATGACTGGGGCAATTGTTGTAAAAGATGGGCTGTAGTGTGCCAGAGGCTCAGTGTGAAAGTATGGACATGCGCAGTACTGATCTTACTAGGAAAGGTACCTATGCGCCAATTTTGGGGGAGATTGGTGGAGGGATGCAGTTTTGTATAGAGCACATACAAACACACATCGCTCCCCAGACTTCTCTTTTATAGATATCTATATCTATAAAACAGAAGTGTTTGTTTGTATGTGCTCTACACAAACTTTCAGTCCTGGTGAATCTAGCTCAAAGTTGGCAGATAGCTAAGCGTAGTAAGATCAGCACTGTCAAGGTCACCAAAGGGTAGGGGGGCTTTTTGCCCCCTTTTTTGGAGAGCTAATGAGGAAAGGGGGCTTTTTGCCCCCTTTTTTGGGGAGTTAATGAACAAGCAGCAACTCTACTGAGCATGTGCAGTTTTACCTCTCTCTACTGAGTGTGTGCAATTTTCAAACTCACTGAGGCGCCATGTTTTATACATATAAATTCCCGATTTGCCCCAGTGGTGATGGAGCCAAGACACACGGAGCAGCCCACCCCACCAAGTAAAGTCAGGGGCTTAAGAAGGCCTGCCAACAGCTGTAGCCCAGTGCCCCTGTCTAGCCCTGGCTGCCTTTCCTCAGAGATGTCCTTGTCTTTCCCCAGAGATGGCCTTGCCAGAGCAGAGATGTGGGAGGGGTGCCAGGGGCTTCAGAAGGCCCACAAATGATGTTGGAGGGGGCACGGGGGGCTTCAGAAGGCCCACAAATGGCTCTGGCCCAGTGCCCCTGTCAAGTCCTGGCTGCCTTTCCTCAGAGTAGGTCCACAAACACTGTGGCATAAATATACTTCTTTTTTTAAAAAAACACGAGCAAGGCTGGGTAATCAGCTAGTAAGAAGATAAACAAACTGTTGATGGAACTTTCCCATATAGAATGCTGCCCCGGATGTTTTAAACGTTTAGCAAAATCAAGATTGTTTAGGATCTTCTGCCTGAGGAACTGTTTAAAATTGGCTTCTGAAATGAAATATGTTTCTTCATTGTTTTATCTCTTTTTAAAGACTCTGAGAGAAAAAAAAAATCTGACCAGCTGTTGTAGAATTTTTAGAAATCATTTATACCAGAGGGCACAATATTTAGCAGGAATTTCCAAAAGGCCAATTATCATTAAAAAAAGGTACAGAATGTAAAGTTGAAACTTTGATCGGGTCTTCCCGAAAGGGAGGACATGAACTGTTACTAAAGTTAGAGTACATTTTGTGTTCCAGCCTTGTATCTCAACAAACAAGCCTCACTGCAGGCGAGTAGATAAGGTTGTGCTGGTACTATATTGTGCCAAAAATTCATTACAAGCAATGTCTCTACCCCAATTTGCCTCTTCTGTAAATATTATTATTTTGAAAAATATATTAACCAAAATTTTTGAAGACGGCTATAGAGGAATTCTCATCTACCATGTATCCTGGCTGTGAGATTCCTTTTATGATTTTTGATGTAATGCATTTTATAAAAAAAGTTTGCCCAAGCATTTTAAAAAAATTATTTGTTTGGTTTCTTTTTCTGTCAAAGAACTGTCAAAGAATGTGACTTTCTCAAACGTGCTGTTCCCTTTTTTAGTGAATTTCTTCCTAAACCCAAGATGGTGACAATTTAGACCACATATATTTATATACAGATCTTTATAGGATATTTGCATTTCTTTGACTTGTATTTTTCCTTTCTCATAATAGAGAAAGAGTTTAAATTTGGAACTTGTTGCAGTAAATTTCTATGTGGGGAAGGCAGGGTTGGCTCAGATGCTGCCCCAAATCCTTTCCTGTCCCTAGTCTATGATTCAACATTCCTTTGATAGTAGGGAAAAATGGGTAGGACCCACCCATTAATGTGGAAGAGATAACATTTTCTGGCCTTATAACGATTTGAAGGAAGAGATCACATAAAACACACATAATATAAAGATTCAACTAGAGGAAATGTCCCCTTTCTTCATTTTGTATGTAGAAGAAAGGATTGGCAGTAAAAAACCCCTGTACCCACATCTTAAAAACTGCACTTCTTGAATATAAGCTGTCTTCTTTGAGGCAAATGTTGAGCTCTCATTTTCACTGGTTAATGTTTGGAATTTGAAAGTTCAGTTATTTTATGAAATATATAAAAGCACCTGGATGTTTTATAATAATATGCGGCTAAAAGAGACTATCAGTGGAAATGCTGCTTGACTAGCTGGATGTCTTTCAGTCTGAGGTGAGCTCATAATCCAATTAAGCGCATTTGCTCATTTTTCATGTTTCAAGCTCAGTGATAGAAAAATTATGATGTTGTAGGGCTGAGATTGATAGATATCCAAACCTAATTTATACCTTTCAGATTTGCTCATTTTTTTCCTCAGAAAGGGTATGTAAATCTGTTAAGGCACAGAATTACAATATATATTAGAAGTTTCAATTAGGGTTAGAATTAGATCTAGCTAACTGGATGCCAAAAAATTCAAGAGGCACAGAACCCTACTTCTAGCTAAGAATCAAAATAATTTCCTTAATTACCATATTGTTTGTCTTTCCTAAGAGTGTTTGTTTTGAAAGATACAACACAGCACTTTGGCATGTTCTGGATTATACCTATACATAATACTACGGTATATATAGGAGCAAGCATATCTTGGTAACAGGACTGATGTTTTGTATCTAGAAGATATCAAATTCAGTTCCTGGTTCCTCCAGATATTGCTGAGTGGAAAGACCTCCTATCAGAAATCCTAAAGAATGTATATATTTCTGGACTGGATAATGAATGTATTTATCTCTGGATGTACCTCCTGTGTCCTCATATTCCTGTATTTGATCCTGTAAAGCTTGCTGTCTACAGCTCCTTTGGTTTAATCTCTTTTAAGTGGGACATGGCCAAGAAAGAACATTCTTCCACATGGATGAAGGTATCCAGGCTATCCTTTAGAACTACTTACCAGTGAATAATTTCCAGTTTGATGCCTTGCTTGTCAAAACATGCTTACCTTTTCTTGCCGCCTCGAGTTCCCCTTGGGTGAAGAGAGGCGGGGTATAAATTTAATAAATTATTATTATTATTATTATTATTATTTGCTCGTCAGAAGGGTCGCACAAAGGGGATCGCGTGAGCCCGGGACACAATGCAACCGTCATAAATGTGAGGCAGGGACCAAGGTGTTTGAATTGTCATCACTTGTCCGTGGAGATGCGGCAAAGTTTGTCATTCTGAAAAAAAACGGTCACGAGTCACCTCTTTCAGTGTCGTAACTTGGAACGGTCACTAAACAATCGGTAGTAAGTCGAATTCAGCTTGCCCTTAAATTTTGCACCAAGTTCCTCAAAGCGCCACCTGCAGAAGGAGCTATAGAAAAAAACCTACAATATCTCATCCACGAAATTACAGTGAAACCGCATCAAAGCTAATCGAAGCTAAAACTAAAACATACAAAGTACGGTTGCAGGGACTGGGCTTGGCTAGTCTAGTGAAGAGAAGGACCAGGGGAGACAGGATAGCAGAGTTCTAATATTTGAGGTGATGCCACAGAGAGGAAGGGAGTCAAGCTATTTTCCAAAGCACCCGAAGGCCAGACAAGGAATAATGGACGGAAACCGATCAAGGAGAGATTCAACCTGGAAATAAGGAGAAATTTCCTGACAGTGAGAACAATCAACAGAAGTTGCCTTCGGAAATGGTGGGAGCTTCATCACCGGAGGCTTTCAAGAAGAGACTGGACTGCCGTTTACCAGAAATGGTGTAGGGTCTCCTGCTTGGGCAGGGGGTTGGACTAGATGACCCACAAGGTCCCTTCCAACTCTGTTAATCCATTAAAACTGTTAAATGTTCTCCAAAAGCTCTCAGGGCCATTAAGTGTATATTTTGCCTAAGCGTCCAACTTGGTGAATGTAATGCTTTCAGGATTATGACTTTTTCTTTTCTTTCCTTTTTTTGCTGCCATGGAGCACTTTAAACCACTTGTGCTTTCTGCTTTGTGAGTTTTATGGCTCAGTTAAAGATTACAATTTAAATATATATTGGACTCCTGGAGGAACAGGGGATATCAAGCTGTATGAGGGGGGGAAAGAGGTTTCAAAAAAAAAAAAAAAACTTTGGGAAAGGTACGTACAACTTGGCATGGATTTTGCTTTGCGTAGTACTTGAATGAAATTTGGTTGTGAGTTTGACCAAGCCTAAGGTAGGAACTTCAGCATGGGGTCCCTTGCCAAAGAGGAAGGAGCTGTGATTCTGCATCACCTGGTTTAATTATCATTAAAGTATTTTGATTTGGGGGGGGAGAGATGGTGATTTCAAATAAAGATGAGGCTTCAGCCCTGAAAAAAGGGAGGAGAGAGAGGGGGAGGGAGGGAGTGAGAGAAAGAGTGGGAGAGAGGGAGGGCGAGGGTGGGGGAGGGAGGGACAGAGAGAGATACTTCCCAAACACACACACACACACACACACACACAAGGCATATTCACACACAATTAAGTTAACCAGATTAGTCAAATTTACCCTTTGATTGGAAATCTTTGAACAGAATCTTCAAAGTATGTTACACAGAAACTGGCGTCACAGTTTGATGAATTTGAAGCCTGAACTGTAAATTAAAATCAAATCTCTTCAGACAGAATTGCAAATCTGAATCAAAGCGGATTGACTTGTCAAATTGCAAATTCAAACTGGATCTTGGAAGGGTTTCAACACAACACCACACAACACAAGAGGCAGGCAGACCGAACTGATAGATGTGGGTGTCCACCTTGAAGTTGGAACCTTGGCAGTGGGTCCCTTGGTGGTCTCTGAGCTTGGTTGTTTTCTTGAAGATGTTTTACAGATAGTTGACAGATAGCTAGATACCTAAGAGATAGATTTAGATGATAGATAGATGTTAGATGTTAGTTAGATAGAGGATAGATGGCTGGGTGGATGGATGGACAGACAGATGGATAGCAGAAAGATAGATAGATAGATAGATAGATAGATAGATAGATAGATAGATAGATAGATAGATAGATAGATATTTGTTTGACAAAATCCGAAATCCATGTATATCAGAAGATGAGCTAAAGGCCACGAAACTTAACTCACTACTTAAGATTCCTCAGGCAAATCTTTTTCATTGCTGAAGTGGGCTATAAATTCTAAAAGCACTGCAGTAACACATGGAACACATCCTGTTCTCAACTCCTAGCATACTAATGCTGAAGACAAAGAGATGATGTTCGGGCTGATGAACACATTAAAACTGGAGATCGACCCAAAGATTACAAACTAAGAATGGAAACGACACCATGTTTCTCTCACTTTGTCTAAAGGAGAGATGAATCGGACTAATTGAAGGAGATTACATCTATTATAGCAACTAGGAATGTTGTGTGTGTTTTTTTTAATGCCACTTTTCCACGCTAGTTGATGATGCCTGTAAACAAATTCTTAAGTTTTGTACTGATTCCCGTGCGAAGCTGCTGGATTGTCTTTTATGGAAGACTTTGCCTGTCAGAGAGCCCTAGCCTTCTTTCAAAGTTCAAAACATTCCCACCCAACCAGAAGATTTGATTCTGTGACTGTCCTATTTTTTTATTTTTTTATTTTTATTTTATGTTTTTTGGTGGAGGGCAGCATGTCGCTCTTAGGAATTATGTGGATTGTGCAAGGAGGTGAACAGACAGAAAGTTCAGAACAAAACACAGCATTCACTAACCGCCTGCAGTAAATTCTCCCTCCACAGGTATCATCCAGTTCACCTACTTCTTTGTCAGGTAAGAAGAATTGGGACCACACCTTAAGTTCCTGTTAAGCTAATTTATTGCTCACGCCGATACACAAGAATCTCGCACTAAATTGGCGACTGGTAAGAGTTAAATGGAATTCAAATGGGAGTTGGGCTTAGTTCGCTTGTGGGAACTTCACAACTCCAGGCTGAATCCTCTCTTGACTCCACCCCCACACACTGCCTTGTCTTCTCCTACAGTCTTACAATCAATAAACTTAATGTAAACTTAGTCTACATTCATACTGTAGCTACTGGCAATGAATATTCAATGCATTCAATGAATTCATAAGCAGAGGCATACAATTTCTTCCTTTTGCCTAAACAAATTCAACGTTGTTGTTTTTTTTAAATATGGAACCTATATATATATATGAAAGTCTTGATGTAATCGGGTCTTTTCCCATGTAGGATTGAGAGTATCAAGGCAACATTTCGATGAGGTCACCTTGATACTCTCAATCCTACACGGGAAAAGACCCGATTACACCAAGACTTTCATACCTACACCCATGAAAATCTACGAGAAAACACACACACACACACACACACACACATCTATCTCTATAAAAGAGAGGTGTTTGTTTGTATGTGCTCTATACAAACTTTCAGTTCTGCACCAATCTACCTCAAACTTGGC
>JANHGC010000571.1:138383-148849 GCA_027560395.1 Boaedon fuliginosus | reverse complement strand
AGCATCCCACGATCACACAATCGCAATTTGTGACATTTTTGGTTTATTTATATGTTTCTGGCAAGAAGGCTGTTGCAGTCAAATTCATGTAGCAACCACGGTGTTTGCTTAACAGTTGCCACAAAAAGGTTGTCAAATTGGGTGCAGTCACTTGCTGACACATTTAACAATCCGCATGCCTTATGACCATATTTCTGGCCTCAATTCTGGTTGTAAACCACCCCTGGCTGCATCCCCATGAGGATAGCACAATTTGATATCAAGCCACCTCAGACTTTATCCTGCCCGCATGGAATCATAATTTGATGGTGGTATCTTTTTGCTGGCAGAAATAATCTTTGGCACTTGAAACCAGTCCTGGAAACATTGAGTTGTAATTTTGTACCTCAGTACCTAAGAATTGAGCAGGACTTGTTTCTAGGTAAAGATGGGAGAACTGCTCCATGAATATTCTTAGCAGTTTTACTCCATAGGATTGAAATGGCCAGTGTGCAATCCTGAGCTTTTAGAGAGAGAGAAAAAAATCATTGACCCATTTTGGTCATACAAATGGAAACAATTTCTTCCTTTCCATCCTGTGCTTCTGGCTTGAGAAATGTTTGTTTACTATGTTCAATGCCACTTGGTTTTCTGGAGATCTTATACGAGGTTGCCATCTGGTGGAACCAGCATTGAAAGCAGGCCCTGAAGCTTCACGGATGAGGGTCCAATAGAAGACACTGATTCTTACCTCGTCCCATAAGTGTACAAGGCTCCTGTGATTCATAAGGGGTCCTGTGAAGGCCTCGCTCCAGATCTCCTGCATAAATGTTTTACTTAACTAAGATCCATGAGGCAGTCAACATGCCAGGTTAAGGAATGGTGGAAAGGAAACAAAATTGGCAACTGGCCTAACCGATATTCCAAGTTCCAAGTTTTCCAATAATCTAAGTTCTTAGGAAAAGACCAGAGGAGAATTAAATTACAAGCAGTTTTATTATGTTCTCAGCCATAAAAGGAAACGAACATTCTTATGGGGCTTCGGCATGCCAACGGCCTTCTCTATCTGGCGAATATATTGGAGTGCAATTCCCCATCATTCCCTGCCTCCATTCCCTGGAACCACATTGCCCAAAGATTTTTAATAGGCTGGGGAAGGTTGCTGTGAACATCTGTTCCAAGTTATCAGTAAACATTGATAGAAATAGCAATTTTATTGTTTTTTTCCTTATATAGCAAACTGCTATATCATAGCTTACAGAAGTTTGGATTCCCTATTCCTTAACAAATTGCACTTTTAAGTGGATTGAATGAATGAATGGACGATGAATGAATGAATGAATGAATGAATGAATGAATGAATGAATGAATGAATGAATGAATGAAAGACAACAGCTCTTCTCCCCATCTCCTCTTTCCAGGGCGAGTTTAACTAAACCCTTTTGCTCTTTTGGTTACTGTAGGTTTTGCTGAAGAGTGAGCATCTTTGGAAGCAATACATGGATGGTTCAAGATGGACCAGGGAGGAGGTTGCCCAGTTCCTGGCAAAACACCCTGAGGATGTTGGTCCAGTGAATGGCTCTGTTTACAGCTGGAGGGATGCCTTCAATGAAACCGATCGGACAATTATGACTATTTCCCATTTTATGGAAGTGAGTCTCCTACGCTTGATGGAGGATTCATTATTTTATTTTGTGTGCTTGTTAGGATGATTGATTCCAAAGAGGAAAGGAAGGGAAACCATTTCCAAAGGTATATAGAATGCATTTTTGAATTAGGGATTATGGTGGTAATTGAGTCTTAGGGTTTGTTTTTGTTTTGAGGTTATTTTTTTGTTAGCCTGGAAGTTATCTGTGATCCTTATTTATCTGTGAGGGGTCCTTGGTCCTCTCTGAGTTTGGTTGTTGTTGTTTTTTACAGACAATTAATTATTAAGCTAGATAACATTATCAGTTCTAGTACTGATGGAATTACTTAGTTTGGGTAATGAAATTTCTGCGTAGAAACAACCAAGCTCAGAGAGCACCCCTTATTTCAACCGTGAGCTATAGACATTCTCTTTTATTGTTACTTTTCTGCCTCTCACAAAGAGATTAAGGCTCCTAGAGGGAGAATAGTGTCCCCTCAGTGCTCTGTCACATCAATTGTTCAAGAGACCCAAACCAGATCCCTGGAGTTCTTTGTTTTGTTTTGTGTAGGAAAAGTGATATATACGAAAGGCACTAACTTACTGTCACAATTGTTGACAATAGGTTAGACAACAGATAAATTTAAGATTCCAGCTTTGATTATCCCTAACCATTGATCATTTTGACTTAATATTTTAGAAACCAGTCTGAAATGTGTGGGAAGTTTTCTACTCTTCAGATTAAATTGTGAGAAGTCAAGTATGACTTTTGACTAAAATGAGATACACCACAAACTATGATAGAGAGCAAAATAAACAAAGATTCGCCCTGAATCAAAGTTAGAAAATAACGTCCTAAGCAAAAATTTGACATTTTGGTTTTCCATCATCTCCCCCCCACCCAAAAAAAAATAAACTTCAGCTTCTAACTCAGTCCTTCGTTGCCATTTTAGTGCGTCAATTTGAACAAGTTGGAAGCTGTGCCTGACGAAGGGTGGCTTGTCAGCAAATCCATGGAACTGCTGGACCAGAGACGATTCTGGGCCGGCATAATTTTTCCTGAAATCTCTCCTAAGAGTGTGGATTTACCCCGTCACGTCAAATATAAGATACGGATGGATATCGACAGCGTGGAAAGGACCAACAAAATTAAGGACAAGTGAGCACCCTTTGGAGCAGCTTTGTGAAGATTCTGACTACAGTCTTAGATTTGAGAAGTTTTAATTTCCAATCAGTAAATTGTTCTTACCTGTTGTTGCAGATTTTGGGACCCAGGTCCTCGAGCCGATCCTTTTGACGACATGCGCTACATTTGGGGAGGCTTCACCTACTTGCAGGATGTGATAGAGCAAGCCATCATCCGGACTTTGACAGGCTCCGAGAAGAAAACTGGTGTCTACGTTCAGCAGATGCCTTATCCCTGTTATGTGGACGACACGTAAGACTTATTACATTAATGTCCTGTTGATATTTTTGATTCCCCCTTAATGTAGGACCAGCTATATTGTGACAAATTTAAATCGCACCTTACTTGAGGTGGGGGATATAATTATATCATTAAAAAAGAGCCTCGGTGGCGCAGTGGTTAAATGCAATACTGCAGACTCTGCTGGCTTGTTGTCAGATCGAATCCCACCAGGGTCAAGGTTGACTCAGCCTTCCATCCTCCTAAAAGTCGGTAATAGGAGGGCCCAGATTGTTTGGGGGCAGTATGCTGACTCTGTAACTGCAACTGCTTGGGGAGTGTTGTAAAGCTCTGATAAGCGGTATATAAAATCTTAGTGCTATTGCTATCTATGTTGTAAGCCGCCCAGAGTCCTTTGGGAGTTGGGCGGCATAAAAATGTAATTAATAAATAAATAATTAGAATTTCTGCTTTAAAAAGTCCCTAGTACAGTCCTCCAAGAGGAAGGTGCTGTAAGAAGCCTCCTTCAACCATCTCGAAGGAAGTGGGTACCTTTAAGTGGTGACAAGGATGCTTCCTAGGATGGTTTTTAATTCCCTGGGTCCAGGAGTCTTTAGAAACAATAGCAGCTGCCTCTGAAAATATCCTCCCAAACCTTTGCCTGCCTGCTGCTCCATTCTAGATTCTTGCGTATCTTGAGCCGCTCAATGCCTCTTTTCATGACTTTGGCGTGGATCTACTCAGTGGCGGTGATCATCAAGGGGATTGTGTATGAGAAGGAAGCTCGGCTGAAAGAGACAATGAGGATCATGGGCCTCAACAATGGCACCCTCTGGCTTAGCTGGTTCATTAGTAGCCTCATCCCCATTCTCATGAGTGCAGGGCTTCTGACATTCATCCTAAAGGTGAGACTGGCTTCACTTTTCCTCCTCTCCTTTCTTGATAAATTAATGTTGCGGTTAAAAATATTAAGACCTCTTCCTCAAAGTTGCATCTTTGGGGGGGAAACTGAACTTGGGTGTTGAAAGTATCCTCGACAAAACTCTGAAGCCATTTGTAGCAGTTGTATTTTTTTCAATGGTACAGTGTTTGGTGCAACACAAACTTATTTCCTCTTTCTCTTCTTTTTTATCCAGAAAGGAAACTTGTTGCCCTACAGTGACCCCACCGTGATATTCCTCTTCCTGTCTCTCTTTGGTGTAGTAACCATCTCACAATGCTTCCTCATCAGCACCTTCTTCTCCAGGGCCAACATAGCAGCTGCCTGTGGAGGAATTATCTATTTTACTCTTTATTTGCCTTACGCCTTATGTGAAGCCTGGCAGAACTATATCAGTTTCTCAGTCAAAGTATTTGCAGTGAGTATTGGCCGTAAGCAGGCAGATCTTTTTGTTGTGGCTTAAGCAAAAGAGAGTTCCAGAGTCTGGTATTTTTAAGATGCTTAGAACTGCAACTCGAATGGAAAATTTTAGCCATGTACTTCTGGAAAATCAGGAGGGCTGTAATTGAGGAGATTTTTCTGAGTATTTTTTTACACTGGTTTCTTAAATCTATGGCTAATGTGTAACAAAATCTCAGTTACATTTCAACTCTTTGTAAAGCTTTCAGATCCCCCTAATTACACGGCCTCCTGATGCACTTTAATCTATTGCTGATCTCTGACTGGAAATGGTAGTCATAATATTTACTTCCCTTTGCATGGAAAACATTTTCCTATGAAACCTTCCCACTATCCTCAGGAGCAAGGAGACATGATTAGGGCAAAGATACAAAGAGTTATGTTTCTGTTGAATGATTGTCACCTTTGGGCATATATCCTTCCAATCAACCATGGGCAGTGATTGAAGTATTGGTCTGCATCATCTTTAACTTTGGGTCCCTTTTATTTAATGTATGTAAGGGTGGCTGGTCTAATCTGACCCATTGGCTTACCTCACATTAAAAAAATGTAAATAGTAAATGTAATAGAGTACTAATTGGTGGTCTTTCTTTACCAGAGCCTACTTTCTCCTGTCGCCTTTGGATATGGCTGCGAGTATGTTTCCCTGTTTGAAGAACAGGGGATTGGGTTGCAGTGGGACAGTTTCTTTGAAAGCCCTGTGGAAGAAGACAACTTCAGCTTGACCATTTCTATATTCATGATGCTGCTGGATAGCTTGTTGTATGGCCTTATGACTTGGTACATTGAATCTGTTTTTCCAGGTGAATAATCCTTCTTCTCCTTTTCCTTTTCCTCATCCTTCTCTCTACTTCTTCTCCTTCTTCTACTTCTCCTCCTCCTCCTCCTCTTCCCACTCCTCCTCTTCCCCCTCCCCCTGATGGTTTATATAGTTTCCATCTTCTTCCCCCAGTAAAACCATTGTCCCAGTGAAAGCCATTGTCCTGTGGTGGATGGGAGCATAGCTGTTCCTCTGCATGGGAGAAAGCAGAAAAGTCTTTCAGGAAGTGTGGATCGAAGGCCTTTTGAACCTCAGAGACCAACAACTTTATAATTTTAAATCCTGTGGACCACTAATATTAATCCAGCACGCTGCTTGGCCTGGACTCCCAGTGACAGGATGGGGTCCTTCAGGCACTTGGCCTGAATCTCTATCTCTGTATTTCTCTCTCATCTCTCTCTGTATCTTTCTTTCTCTTTCTCCTCTCTCCTCTCTCTTTTCTCCTCTCTCTCTCTTTCTCTCATCTCTCTCTCTCTGTACCTCTTTCTCTCTCTCATCTCTCTCTCAGTATCTCTTTCACTCTTTCTCTCATCTCTTTCTCTGTATCTCTCAAATCTCTCTTTCTCATTTCTCTCTCTGCGTATCTCTTTCTCTCTCCTCTCTCTCTTTCTCTCTCCTCTCTCTCTTTCTCTCTCATCTCTCTCAGCCGGGCCAGCAAGTGTCTGGGGCAGAGAGGAAGTGGTGCAGCATCAACAAGGGCTGGAAGAAACACTCACTCTCTCTGTATCTCTTTCTATCTCTCTCTCTTTCCTCTCTCTCATCTCTCTCTTTCTCATCTCTTTCTCCCTCATCTCTCTCTCTCTCTCATCTCTCTCAGCTGGGCTAGCCAGTGTCTGGGGCAGAGAGAAGTTGCGCGTCTTCCAGTCGCGCAACACCAACAAGGGCTGGAAGAAACACCCGCGAGACCCACCAAGAGATGAAGCTTCCCTTCCTCTCAGGAATATGGAGCGAATCTCCACCCCCTGCCCTTCTCTTCTCAGGCCAGGCGAGGAGTGACTGGGAGGGGAGGGTGAGGGGCAGGGCCAGCCAGTGGTGGGTTCAGCTGACAGGAAGCCACAGCAGGAGGACGAAAGAGCCATGGATTGCCAACGTGCATTGCTTTGGCCCACCTGCACTGCACCCCACCCCCTGATGCAATAGCACTACTACCTCATTCTGGCCAGTGAGGGCTGCACTAGTCCTTGCACGTTGCACCTCCTGCAAAGTTGCAAGTTGCATGTGTCTCCCTCCATGGTGGAGATTTCCAGCCCCATCCACGAGCTGCCTAGCCGGTCCCATATGCCAGAGCTCTAGTCACAGGACTGGCCCTTTGGTCTTCCTGGATCAGCTCCTCCACCCAGATGTGCCACGGACCACCAACATTTTCTCACAGATCACCAGTGGAGGAAGAGAATTCGAGAAAAGGAGCGAGACCTAGGGACCCCAGAGAACAGAGAGAAACAATAGTGACCAGAGCAATGACTAATAAAAACAAGTAACTTATGGGAGAAGAATTAAAAGTGACTTCAATTAACATAAATGGACTAAATTCAGCAGTTAAGAGAAGAAGGACTTCCAATAAATTACAAAAACTGAAAATAGATATAATTTGTCTACAAGAGGCGCATATAAGAAAACAACATACTAAAATGTTAGAATGTTTGAAACTAGGGAAACCTTTTTCGTCATTGGCACAACAAAATAAAAGGGGAATTGTGTTATATATAAAAGACTTTCTGAAACCAAAATGTATCTGTACGGATGATAAAGGGAGAATTTTGATGACAGAAGTGATGATGAATGGAAAACAAATACTATTAGTGGCAATTTATACACCAAATGTTAAACAAGAGGACTTTTATAGGAGATTACACATAAAAATAGGTGAACTGGAATATGAGAATATTTGTACATTGGGAGACGTGAAGGGAATTGTGAATATAAAAATGGACTATAAAACAGGAGCGGCAAACAAGAATAAAAGCATTTTTTGCTATGGCGGATGCGCTGGGCATTAAAGATGGTTGGTGTGAACTCTACTTTGAGAAAAGACAATATACAGTACATTTTACTCAAATAGACATTTATCATGGTCTAGAATAGATATGATATGGCTATCAAATGAACTTATATCAAATCTGCAAGAAACATATTTTCGTATCTCAAATGCTGTGACCGATTCTTTTGTTTCATGAAAATGTTTTTGCATTCTGTTTAGGTCAATATGGCATTCCCAGACCTTGGTACTTCCCCTTCATGAAATCCTATTGGTTTGGTGAGGAATCTGGGAGGCAGTGGCTCCCTTCTCATGCTGCAGGATCATCAGAAAGTAAGTGGCTTGTTTGCAATCTTAGTTGCTTGTTGAAATAAGGAGGCGGGGTCATCACCACCATCATCATCATCAGATCCTGTACAGAGCACATTGGGTGGCAAATGTTTTCCAGAGGTTCTGATCGTTCACATCATCTTTGGCATTGTTCCAAGGGACATTAATGGTCTTAAGATCTACCCTTAATGTTTGGTGCCCAGTTTTTTGAGTCTGATTTTGTTTCCTCTTTCCTCCAGGAGGTATCCAACATAGTGGAATTTTTGGATGGCAGGGTTTTTTGTTTGTTTGTTTGTTTGTTTCTTAGTTGTGAAGTCGTGTTCAACCCATCACAATCTTTAGGCATACATAAGACATGGCCAACATTTGACGTTCATTCACAGTTCTAGATAGGTATTCTAAATCTGATCTTTGCAATACCTCTTCATTAATGATGCGGTCATGATAGGAGAAATGGAGGGTTTTTCTCAGGAATAGGGGTAGTTAAGGAGTAACGTTGAGATTTCTTGCAATTCAGAAAGTTGGATCAGATGGAACATGGGCTAATCTTGCAAAAACATGATTGGATCTTAGTGTTGATACCAAAACAATCCTAACAGAGGCCTGTTCAGAAACAGCAGCATATTTGATCAAACTTAGGTCAGATAATTCTTCACAGATTTTTTTTTGATGGAAATCTTCTGACATTTCATAGTTCTCCTTGGGATCACTTAGGTTGCCAACAGTCGTATTCCCTGGGATTCATAAAGTGGCTACATCTACATTGTATCCCAGTCTGCCCTATAATCCCCATTATTTTCACTACCTATATTATTGTTCGAAAAGACTGTACACAATGCCAATAAAAATCTGATTACTTGCTTCGTTTGATTTCCTTTCTCTTTTTATAGTTTGCATGGAAGAAGAGCCAAGCCATCTTCCCCTTGGAGTCTCCATTAAGAACTTGGTGAAGGTTTATCGTGATGGCAAAAAGCTGGCTATAGATGGCCTTACACTGAATTTCTATGAAGGGCAAATTACCTCCTTCTTAGGGCACAATGGAGCAGGAAAAACTACCACAATGTAAGAGGGAAATTTCTTAAAGAAAGAGAAATGACATCTTGATACATAGTTGACTCTGTCATGTTGGAAGCTAACTCCTTCTCTATTACGTTTAGGTCCATCTTGACGGGCTTATTCCCCCCAACCTCAGGGACAGCCTTCATCCTGGGTAAAGATATCCGTTCTGAACTCAACACTATCCGGAAGAATCTGGGTGTTTGTCCTCAACACAATGTCCTGTTTGATGAGTGAGTCACATTACAATTACAATTCTACTCGTTGATTTCCTTGTTAGGAAAATGCAAAGGGTTAGGATGGGGGGATGATGGTGGTGGGGAGAGAGTATATCTTTGCCTATATGTCTGGTGGCATAGGGGTTGGAATGTTGTATTGCAGGCTAACTCTGCTCACAGTTTGGAATTCGATTCCGACGGGCTCGAGGTTGACTCAGCCTTCCATCCTTCCAAGGTCGGTAAAATGACGACCCAGATTGTTGGGAGCAATACGCTGACACTGTAAAGCAGTCTGTTCCCTCTGTTGGGGGAAGAAAGGTGGGGTATAAATCAAATAAACAAAAACACTCAGAGGGTGCTGTGAAGCACTATGGGGTTGTGCTATTGTCTACGTGCTATTGCTGTACAAATAACATCTCTGTTAATGTGTGCTAGTCCACCAGGTTCATGTTCTGTTGGATGTATTGCTTTGCTTCAAAAATGTCCTCAAATTCTTGAGCTGCTTCAGAAAAAACACGATGGAATATTTATGTAGGAAAGGCACTCAATAGAAAACATACCAGAATCACATTTTTCCCCCCAAAGAGAACAGTTGGGTGACACAATAAAATAAAGCAAATAAAGGCCTTCTAATGCATGTTTAGGTTATATTGTCTCTTCCTGGAACAGGGTCCAGACAATAAATCATGGGTAGTTTCATCTGTAGTGCATTTATTGTTTTCCATAAATACCAGTGCTTGGAAACGTTTGGAGGGAACCAGAAGATAAAGGGCAAGGCTAAGCAGTGGCTTCAACCCGTTTTATTTTGAGAGGAACAATCCTCCAATCATGATTCATTCTGTATATTACACAATTATCTGATATCACCGTCCACGGATGATTAGATGTATCTGCTTGTAGGGAATATTAGCAGGCAGGATTAATGCTTTGATAAACCATAATTTGGCTCTTTTTTTTGTTGTGTCAGCCCCATTTGCCCTGTAAATAGATTTACTGCCCACTGAAGCATGGTTAGTGAAGGGGAGGAATAATGATTTTTTTCCTTGGCAAAGAGAGTTTTGTGCAAGAACTCATTTATATTTACAAGATAGAGCCCTTTTGTTTTCATCTGCTAACTGGGTAACTAAATGAGATTGTTGGCAACTTTCTTCAGACGCTCTGACTCCCCAGATGCTCAGAAGTTGTGAGCATTCACCCCAAGTGATACAGCTTTCTTAAAATGGCTTTGTCTCCTGTAACTCTTCAGTCGTGCTGCCTATACATATTTGGATTATGCTTAAAACCTTGTATAAGAGAGAGAAGAGCAGGGGAAGGGAGAGGAGGAGAGCAGGGGAGGGGAGGAGGCTATTCTAGCTCTACCTTGGACATGAGAGCCAGCTGGGTGATTCTGACTCTCTCTCTCTCTCTCAACTCAACCTACCTCACAAGTTTGCTGTTGTGGTGAACATTGGAAGATGAAGGAGTATTATGTACAATATGTTCATTGCCTTACATTACTTTTGAAGTAATAAAGGCAGGACAAAAATCTAATCTATATCTATAAAAGAGAGGTGGGGTGCGGATGTGTGTTTGTATGTGCGCTATACAAACTTTCAGTTCTGCACCAATCTACCTCAAACTTGGCAGATAGGTAGAAAAGCGTAGTAAGATCAGCACT
>JANHGC010000571.1:106454-117713 GCA_027560395.1 Boaedon fuliginosus | reverse complement strand
ATAAGCCGAGGGTGACTTTTTCAGCATATTTTGGGTGCTGAAAAACTAGGCTTATACTCGAGTATATACAGTAAATATATAAATACACACACACACACACACACACACACCTATATCAACCTGTTAGAATTTAGTTATACCATATAGTGAAGATGAAATAACTTAAACCACTATACAATTGATAAAACAGTTATTTACATAGGATTAAGTGGACATATGACAACAAGAATCAGATATAACATTTCTGGCATTCAGCTCCAACTTTAAATTGTAGACTGCCCAGTAAATGATCTTAAGCTGTTTAAGGTTTCATCAGTTGTCTGCAAGATTTATTTTCTTCAAAATTACAGTACTAAAATGTTGTCTTTTGTTGCTGCGCTGATTCTGATCACAAACCACAATTTTAAGATCGACTCCCATTTACCAAAATGCTTTGACATAGTGCATTTGTTCAGAATGGGCAGCAATAAAGGATTGTGGGATCATTCTGAAGAAGATTGTTTGACAGAGCTGACTTGTTTATTTGAGAGTAATGTGAGCTGCATTCAGAAAATGTCATATTTTGTTTCTTGATTGTGTACATTCTCTCTCACTGATTCCAGACAAGCCCTGTAAGGAGAGAAGATACGGATTTAGAGCTTGTTTCCCTGACCAGTGGAAGTACTTTGACTCAGAACAGAGAAAAAAAAAATCAGCCACACAGACACTCTGCAGAATCTTCAAGTAAGCTGGGTTTTTTTTTCCTTTTTAATAATAGAAGATAAAATACAAATCACCTGACTAGTTTCCATATTACAATTTTTTTAGTAGCTTGGTCAGGTTTTTGCTTTGGATTCTGCCCTCCTTTGAAATGTTACTCTGTTTATGTTATGTATATATAGGGTACATAAAACTGTATACGGGCATATTTAAAATGTATAGACTTGAAAAAGTTTTATTTCTGCATTTCTCTAGCATGTGCATGTTAATTAATTAAATGTTATCTAGAAAAACGGGGAAATCTTTGTATATTTAAGTTTATATGTGCATATATATTGCCTTATAAATTCAGTCATGTGAAAAATTAGAGTTGTCAATGATTTTGCTTAACTTGAAAACTGTAATTTAATTACTTATTCCTGTAGGCCTTACCAAACCCTTAATATTTAATTTCCTAAGGGAGGTACTCATCTCACACTCCTAAAGCCATTTGGTTTTTGGTAGCTTTCACTTAAATAAATGGCACATTCTAATGTGCTTTGCTTTTAATGTGTTAAATAATAGTTATTTATGAATAAATGGGAATATTACTTTTTATAATTTTAATTTCTACAGAATGTAATGAAGTGGCAGTTGCAACGAATTTATATTTCCTTTTTCTAAACTTCCTATAATTTTGCTTTGTAAGTGAGGGCCCAAACAATTATATTAGGAGCACTGGAGAGCATGTATGAACCCTGTGATTTTGTTTCAAATTTCTTTCCAATTTTTATTTTTTATTTTTTTCCCTTTTACAAATACATCTTTTGTCTGAGCAGGGTTGTTCAGGGTTACAATTGTACTTTATAACAATCATTTCTCTCTCTCATGTTCCATTCTATTTATCATTACAAACTCATGTCCTAAATTTTACCATTTGCAATCAGGTAATGCTTATATCACTAATCAAGTTACAAATCTTTTCTTCCATTTCTTTACTACAATTGAAATATCCATCATTTCATCAATAATACAATTTAGCATTAATACGAAGTAGAAAAATAACCAATAAAATGTCAGCAAGACTAGTTACAAAATCGTTTCAAATTCATATCATTTCAGTCTCCAATGTAAACATAACTAAGAGTCAATTTACAGTTCATAGTGTTTACAAAATCTATTAATTATTTGCTCTTTAATTCCATTAATTATTTCATTTACATTATAATAAAATTTTCTTATTTCGAATATCACCTGGGCATAATATCATATCAAACAGAATCTTCTTTGTAACCTTCTTTATATCTAATTCAAATTATAAACTTGAATATTGTAAAATATCACCTGCTAAGCAAACAATCTCCCTTTAACAAGACATTGAGGTTATTGTTTTTTATACAATTATTTTTATACCAACCTTATTCTGTTTTCCCCAAAAAACTGCTAGCTACATTAATAATCTTTTACATTCCATTTCTAGTGTTTAAATCATTTCTATTCTCTTATCTTTATATTTTCAAATACATTTTATTTGCCTCCCCGATCAATTTACAACTCCATTACAGTTATAAGCTTCTTAATATTCTAAAAAAAAGTCCACTGAAAATGCTGATTTAACTGATTAATTATACATTCAAAATGTCCACTGCTTAACCATCATCACGTCATCGTTCTTTAGTGGGTGTTGGTGTTGTCCCTTTATTTTCTCTTCTTCTTCCCAGAGTTCTTTGCTCCACAGTTTCCCTCAAACTTCTTCCTGTTTTTAATCTCCATATTTTCCTTCGTCGCAGAATCCTCTCACCAAGTAAATCCAGTGGCCATTTCCCCAAATAATTCAAAACTTTTTTGTTTTCGCATTAATTTTTGAGTGCGTGGCTGTTTCTTTAAGCATTTCTTTTGCCATGGTTTTTGTTTCTTGGCTTGTTTCCAGGGCAGCTGTTTATTTAAATATTTCTTTCATTTTAGCATTATTTCCTTGTCTCGTTGGTGAAGCTCTGCCAGTTCCACTATTAAACCTTGTTTTTGTAAATTTATTTGTTCAGAATCCTTCTCTATTTCTTGCGCCTCCGCATTCAATTGTAACTCACCCGTGTCCATGCCCAGGGGATCCACCAACATTAATAGCGATGCAAACAAAGTTTATAAGATATTTCTTATAAGATATGCGTTTTGTTACGTGTCCCAAGCAACAAGTAATTTCTGCAATATCACTTTAATTGCCTCGCATTCTTGCACCGCCCCATCAAAATAACTCGGAGTCAGGGTGTTCTGCGCCTCTGCTCCGTTATTTTCTTTCATTTCTTTCATTTCCTTTTTTTAACGTTTGTAGCTTGATAAATGTCTATGGTAGTATTTCCATTTAATTTCCTTCGAGTTTAATGTACTCTTCCCCACCTCCCCGGGGATCCACCAACACTAAAAGCGAAGCAAACAAAGTTTATAAGATATTTCCTTCTCAATTAATTGTTCTGCTGCTAATATAACTGTTTGAAGATATCTTCCAAGCAAATTGGGCCACGGATTAAATGTAAGATATAGATTGTCTCACCCTGCCACAAATCTCTGCTCAGCACTTCAACTTTTTTCCTGCACAATCTTTGTCCCGGTCTGGTCCTGACTTTGTGGCAGCCATGTTGCCTGCTGTCTTGCCGGCCATTGGCTTCAAGGAATAAATCCACAATGGGGAGGGGTGATGCGGCACCTCTCAACCTACCTGGTAGTTCCTCTTTGCTCCACTGTTCCTGCAGGACGGTTTCGGGGACCCTCAGGCTGGTAGACCTGGGGCAAGACCACAGAGCTCATGGTTCTTACTCCCAGAGCCGTCAGGAGGCAAACCCGCAAGTCGCTCTTCTTTTTTTTCATGTGTGACAGAGACCTATCTCCTGATTTATTTATAATCAAGGTTCCCCCTCTGTGTTACATATAAACAAGCACACATACCTTTGCTGAAGGTTGCAGCATATTTTGTTTCATTGACTTGCTCAATAGAATGCTTTAGAAATCTGTAAATCTTGCCAAAAATACAAAGTTATTGTGTAAGAAACATTTACAAAAATAGCCTTCGACAACAGCTTCTTTCGTCTGTTCATAGATATGGTGGCTTTTCATTGGGAGCCAGTGGATCTGTTGTGCTTCCTTCAAACGAAGAGGTCAATCATGGCATCAATCAAGTGAAGAAAATGTTTCAAATTACCAAGGTAAATAGCTAAGGAAGTTCGCTGTTAGAGTAAAAGTTGCTCCAGGAGGATGCTTGGCATTTCTGCTCCTTTTCAAATTCATATATCCGTCATCTATTGGGGATACAGCATAATAAAATAAAATAAAATAAGCACATAGGCAGCATCCTCGCTGATATGATTACCAAGAAGTACATTATCTGGAGGTCAGTGGGGTTGGTTTTTTAAAAAATTGAATTAAAGTTTCATTTTTATTTTCAGGGGAGTGCTGCTGAACGCTTTCTAAACAGCTTCCGGAACTTCATGAAAGGCCTGGACACAAGTAAAAATATTAAGGTATTAATTCCACTTGGCAGTGGACATCAAGACATCTTGAACTATCACATAGCATTTCCCCAAATTTAGTGTGTGTGTGTGTGGGGGGGAAATGTCTGGAATTAAAATTAAGAACATACTTCATTGTGATATCCACACGGTTTACTTTTGTGATGTAAGATTTTATTTCCAGAAAGCTCCTTACATTCAGCAGCCACTTCTTCAGCTGCTGTTTGCAGTTACAACGGCACTGAATGAGTGGACTTACGACCCTTCCTCACGGTGGTAGCCATCCTGCGCAGCATCCCTGCAGTCACAACACGGCATTGTGATTCGGGCTCTTGGAATTTATAATGTTGCAGTATTCTGTGTCATTGTGATCACCATTTATGATCTTCACTGCTGGCTTTTGACAAACGAGTGAATGGGGGGAAACCACAGGTCACAAATGATGAACATGCGACTTAGGGACACTGCCACTCTATGGGATTGCGTAACAATGGCAACTGGGACTACGGCTACTGCCATTGTAAATCAGGGTAGTCATGTGATGTGCTTTGTGACAGAGTTGCTGCTCCCAAGTACTATTGTTAAGTGAGGGCTACCTGTATGTCCCTGCAGGAGTTATTAATCTGGAAATGATTCTTGACTAGGAAAAGACAAGCCAGAAATGTGATTCATACTATGTAATGACACATAGTTAATTCTGCTGGTCTCATCAGGCCCAACAGATCTATGGTGGTTATAAATATTTAAGGCAATCCTGAATTTGAGATAGGTCTTCCAACAATATTTAGAAACAACATATACAGAACATATGAATTATAAACAGTTAATTGCATTGCCCAACTTCCTCACCCTGTTAACCTTGAATCACAAACTCTGAAACCAATCCTCTCAATTTTATTTCCTGCCAGAAATATCCATGCATGACATTTTTTTCATATCAATAGACATTTAGATATCTGTGTATATTGGAAACCAAGAAAAAGCTTGCCCAAGGCAAAAAATAATTCGTATATTATAAATGCTAATTAAAATTAGCTTCCCATTTCATATAACTGTAGGTATGTGCAGTCTATCTCACATGCAAACTACTTGTCACACTGAAATGCACAAAGGAAGCCAATGGGAGCCTATGATTTGATCCTCAAATCTGAGATCTCCTACCCAATGACTAATGTTCTCTCAGTTAAAATCAGATGTTTCCTTTTCAGGTGTGGTTTAACAACAAAGGCTGGCATGCCATCGGTGCTTTTCTCAATGTGATCAACAATGCCATTCTCCGCGCCAACCTACAAGATGGAGAGAATCCAAGCAACTATGGCATTACGGTCTTCAATCACCCGCTGAACCTCACCAAGCAGCAGCTATCTGAAGTTGCCCTGTAAGTCCTAAAATATCAGCATGAGGGGTGGAAGGGAAAGGAACAGAGAGGGGAGATGAAAATGTATCTCTCATGATCAAAGGAACATTAAGTCTGAAGTCTGTCTTCATCTAGTTCCAACAATATAAACCAAGATTTCAATTATAGTTGTCCTCTTTCTAAAAATATGCTGTATTTCATTAACAATCTGGCTGAATGAGTCAATTTGTCACCTTTCAATTTTTCTCGTTACTAGGATGACTACTTCAGTGGATGTTTTGGTCTCCATTTGTGTCATCTTCGCCATGTCTTTTGTTCCAGCCAGCTTTGTGGTTTTCTTAATACAGGAGCGTGTCAGCAAAGCCAAGCATCTCCAGTTCATATGTGGTGTGAAACCAGTGATCTACTGGGCGGCCAATTTTGTATGGGATATGGTAAGGCTGCATGTGTTTGACGTTTTTAGTTGCTGTTCGTTTTGGTCATAGTCTGAAACAATGCAGTTGCCATGCAGAACTTTGATCCTGTATCATATCCTAGTTTGTCAAAGAGTAATATAGAACCTGGCCAGAAATAGTAGGTGGTGGTATAGGAATACACATTCTCTACGTATCAGCTGACTGCAATTGCAATAGCGGGGGCGATCCCGGGTTTGCTCCACCCTGGGGTTGGAGTGGGGAGTCCCTTGCCAGCTGGTGAGAGCGGGAGATGATAGGTTGGGGTGGGTGGATCCCTTAGAAGGGGGAGAGGGGCGCACTATTCCTGTGGTGACTGGGAGAGGCAGATATGGTGGGAGCCAAGGGGTAAGCCAACTTCAGGGAACGCGTACCCATCAGTTGACGGTGATATCATGTTCTGACCCCTCTGACTCATCTCAGGGGCCAGGGTGACTTGCTCACCCTTGAAACTGGGGGAGATTGAGGAGATTGAGGAACCCTTGACCGGGGAAATGAGTCGGGTTATAAATCGAATAAAAATAAATAAAATAAATAAATAAACCCTTGCAGGGTAGGGCTGAGGAGTTTGCTCAGTTCTTGTAGGACAAAATTGCTCAGATTCGGTCAGATCTGGACTCTAGCTGGACAGGATCTATTCAGGTGATTGGGGCAAGTATTAGTCCTACTAGCTGGGAAGATTTTGTTCCTGTGGCCCCTGATGATGTGGACATGGTCGTGGGTGCAACGTTCAGATGTGGTGTAACAGTTGTGGAGATAGCAAGTAGAATGCTTTGAATCTGAAAGCTGACATAAACTACATTAAAAATAACAAGAAGACTTTGTGTAAATTGGGGTTTGACCCAATCAAAAAAAAAGAAAAAGGAATTGCAAGCACGCAAAGCCAAACCCTTTGGATTGTGACCTAAATCAGACATCCTTTCTCCTTTTTTTCTGTGATTCCATCGAGTCCTCTTATACTATGATCAATTTGTATCACCTTTGTCTCATTGAATTGGCTTGAGAAGATCTAATTCTTAAAATGCTTTGTAACTTAATTGTAATATTCATTTGCATCTTTTAATCTGGAGCTCTTCTGATTCTCTTTTTTTTTTCTTTGAAACTTACAGTGCAACTATATCATTCCAGCAACTTTGGTCATCATCATCTTTATCTGCTTCCAGCAAAAATCCTATGTATCCTCAACCAATCTTCCAGTGTTGGCACTTCTGCTTCTGCTCTATGGGTAAGGAAGGCTCTTTTGATTCAGGTGTGGGCAACCACTCGTGTAATGCGTGAAGAGACCTCAATGCCTATCTGTGTTCTTTGCCAGGTGGTCCATAACTCCACTCATGTACCCAGCATCTTTTATATTCAAGATTCCTAGCACGGCATACGTGGTGCTGACTAGTGTAAACCTCTTCATCGGCATCAATGCGAGTGTGATCACTTTCGTCCTTGAACTATTCACCAGCAATGTGAGTCCTCACTAAGTAAAACCACAGTGGCGTTTGGCTTTTCTGCAGAATTGATTCTATTGTGCATTGGTATCGGATGAATGTACAAAGCGAGGCGCATTTGTGTTACCGCACTTAGGATTCTTCCAGTTGCGCAATCTTTTCTAAAGGTGTAATTGAAAGTAGGGAGAATCTGAATTTATGAATGAAACAGGAGATATACACCTTTGTACTATTGGAGAAAGGTAGAACACAGCACAACTGAGATGGACGTTAGAAAATGCAGACTTTGCTCGGATGCTAATTCCTAAGCAGGAGAAATCTAGCCAGTTAGTTAGTAGAAGACTTTAATAGAAGTCTTTTCCAACAGGAGAATGAGGGAATAAATTGGTATCGCCCTCAGTAGTCGTCCTCATTTCTTATGTTGTTTAGAGAGCTTCAGGGAAGGGTTGAATTATCCCCTCTACTGGTAGAAGCATCGTATGGAGACTACTGTCTAAAATCTGTAATTTTGAGTGAGTGAGCGTAAATTGTGAAATTAAAACGGAGTTTACATTTAAACTGAGCCTGATCTCCATTCACCACTTAGATAGTAGAATCAAAACAAACAGATCCTAGCTCTGTTGTTAGATTTGCCAATCCTCTCCCAAGCCAGATTATCCTTTTTAATTTTGAAAAGCAAAGAGAAACACCACTTTGTTCCTTTTTATCCAGATGATTGATTTATCCAGATGATTGATTTAGAAAGAAAAAAACAGAGGAAGGGACAGATTTATCCTTTTGCCCCAAATCTTTTACATTTTAATCCAAAACTAAGGGGTCTGGTTTAAATCATTTAAGCCTTAATGGTTGTTTAATTCTTTCAATGCTTTCTGAGATGTAGATCTGGTGTAGATCTGGTGTAGATCTGCTGCCTTTGACATCTGCCCCGTTTGTCAATGTTCAAGCTGCTGATCGCCTTGGCTTTTGTTGTTCTTCAGAAATTCAACAGCATCAATGACATCCTGAAGTCCGTATTCCTCATCTTTCCACACTTTTGCCTGGGGCGGGGCCTAATTGACATGGTGAAAAACCAAGCAATGGCAGATGCCCTCGAAAGGTTTGGTAAGTAAGACGTTGCTCACGCAGTTTAGGATTTCACTGCCTTGGCCCTGAGTGTATTCCATTTCTTTCCCCCCCCCCTAATTTTTAAGCCCCAAAGCAGAAGAGAGGATCTGGTAGTATCCTTTTAGGTCTAACATGTTTTATCAAAAAGGCAGAGACTTTTGTAAACTACAGCTCAGTTAATTAGATGCCTGGAGTGGCTAAACAGATGAAGTTTGGGCGGAGGGGAACAGCAAAAGAGAAAATAAGGTTGGGGTGATTAGGTAGACGTGGGTTACATGTATGATAGATTACAATTCCATCAATTAATCCTTTTAATGTTTTAAAAAGCTGTTGCATTTGTTGAGACATTCCAAGATAGCCTGAAAACTTTTTGCTTAGTCTGAAAAGGTGCTACTGCACGCTTTCTGATGTTTGGCTATCATAGGGTAACAAACTTCTCCTCCTACAATGTCTGTTTTGTAATGCGTGTCTTAGTTTTTCTAGCCATGAAAAGAGGAAGAGAATTATGCTTTCTCCATCCCAATCAATATTAATTTATCCCTTCACTTTGGCGCATGAAATGAAATGTCCACGTAAATGGTGGAGATACACAGCAGTGGTTTCTTGGGGACCTTTGTGAAGGCTGAACCAATTTATCTGCTCTCTCTGACTAGGTGAGAATCGCTTTGTCTCCCCGCTCTCCTGGAATCTAGTTGGGAGGAATCTTTTTGCCATGGCTATAGAAGGAGTGGTCTTCTTTCTCATCACAGTGTTGATCCAGTACAGGTTCTTTATCAAGTCTAGGTAAGAAATCC
The DNA here is from genome assembly GCA_027560395.1 of Boaedon fuliginosus. Taxonomy (NCBI): domain Eukaryota; kingdom Metazoa; phylum Chordata; class Lepidosauria; order Squamata; family Lamprophiidae; genus Boaedon; species Boaedon fuliginosus. The sequence goes on along the minus strand of JANHGC010000571.1, from coordinate 108,389 downwards.
TCTGTAGTGCTCAGTTGGAAGGATGCATGGATACTTTAGGGTTAGACATGGGGACCTAAATCAGACACCGCCAATCTAGTGTCCTCGCAAGTATTTTGGGTGGGTGAAGGTTTAACTCTTGTTCATTTCCAGTTCATGCAGCCAAATGTAAAGAATTATAAAAAAAGTTATAGCGCTAAACCTATAGAGGGGAGCATCTTACTGTAGGTAATTTTTGGGTTACGACCCCTCCTTGAGTAACTGTCCATAGTTATGATGATACTGTTTGAGGGGAATTTACGACCATTCCTTGGAATCGTGGCTATTCCATGAACCCCCGCAATCATGTGATTATGATTCGGGCACTTCACACCTGGGTTGTAATTACAACTGTTGCCGTATCCCCCAGTCACGTGATTGTCATTTGCAAACGTTCCTATTGGCTTCCTACAAACAAGTCAAACGGAGAAGCCTGCAGGTGTAGGAGGTCACAAGTTGCTCCTGCTGCTTTTTTGCCCACCCATGCTCTGTGATATCCCACTTGCAGCTCTTGCCTGCTGGCCTACTGTGCTGGGACACCCACCTCTTCGTCATGTTGCAGTCACATGAGATCCTCGCTTAAAGACTTCTGCGGTCCTTGGATTACAATGGCGCCCAGGACTGCTGGTATTGCTCTCGATAACCAATGCAGTCACATGGTGTAGCATTTTATAACCTTATTGCTTAGCAACAGAAATTCTGGTCCCCATTGTCGTCTTAACCTGAGGCCTACCTGTAATACCTGTTACAGAAGACCAACAAATGTTCCCCCTTAAAAGGGTTAGAAGAGGAGAAATGGAGAATTAGTGTTACGTCAAAAACTTTACCTTCATTTTTTTATACTAATAACTCAAATTTATTTTAGAATTTACCATGGACCTGGTTTCAGTAGTACTCCTAGAACGTCAAAGACCTTCATTTTTTAGTCTCCCCACCACCACCCCACCCATTTTGTCCATAGTTTCTGCTCGTTCTACTCTTCCTCTGCTAACGTACCAAAACCAACTTTTCAATTTCAAATATTTTAAGTAGCCAATGCAATTCTTCACCCCAGTCTATCAGTTATTTCATACAACTCATGAAAGCGAATCTAGATTTGTCAACAACCAAATCTTAACTGGGAAGCATTCTGCTTTTACAAAGTGGCATAGAGGTTTTTTCTCTGGTACTGATGTATGCTACGCTCCGATTTTTAGATGAATGATGAATGCATCTTGGGAGTTCATTTTAAAATGAACTGGTGGGATGGTAATTTCTGGGATTATCATTCTGCTGCAGGCTTGCCTTTAAGTGTGAGTTTTAACTTTCATAAACTGGGCGAGTCAACTAAATGTTCTATGTATGTTATGGTGTCCAGAAGTACGCTAATAGTGTATCTATTATGTAGCACAATTTGAAGTTCCGGTGCTGAAGTAAGTTCTAACGCAATATATTTCTTTTTCACCCTGTTTTCCCAAAGGCCTATCAGTGCAAAGCTTCCACCTGTGAATGAAGAAGATGAAGATGTGGTTAGAGAAAGGCAGAGGATCATTGGTGGGGGTGGTCAGAGTGACATCTTAGAAATCAAAGAATTAACCAAGGTGAGGGAAACAACAAATTAAGTTATGTGTGTAAGAAAACGGCATTTCTCTTTGAACATTTATACTTCTTACCAAAGACTTGATTCTGAAACCTGCTATGGATTTTATTTTATTTATTTATTTATTTGATTTATATCCCGCCTCTCATCACCCAAAAGGGGAACTCGAGGCGGCAAAACAGTACAATAAAAATGATATCCTATATAATAAAAAATCAAAAACTCATTCACTCACTCAGTCAAACACCAGGAGTGGGGAGGACAGATGATCAAGTCCATGCTTGTCGGCAAAGCCAGGTCTTCACGAAATACGGCCAAGCTGGGGATGGTTCTAATTT
>JANHGC010000566.1:218462-232923 GCA_027560395.1 Boaedon fuliginosus | reverse complement strand
AGTGTTTTCAGAATACCACGAAGATTTTGAAATCTCGTGCAGCGCGCTTTTGAAAGCCGAAAATCAGAAGCGCGTCCACAAAGCGGGTAACCAGCAAACCGGGAGAAACCCATCCCTGGTTTAGATCTTAGATAATGTTTTGAAAGAAGAAATAGAAGAACTGAGGTAGCAGAAGAAGTAAAGAGAAGTGAACATGAAACAGGAGGAAAAAAGATTGTTTAGTTCAAACATTGATAAGCAAAGTCCATTCCAAAAGATTTAATGATAATGTTACCACCACCTGGATGCAAATATGAATCATAATACTAAATGGCTTATAAACACATTTCAAAAGTTTATCCTTATAAAAGAGATGATTTGATAGTGATGCAATATAGCTAAATCAAACTTTCAACTAATTTATAGTTCTTGGAGAAATTCCAGGGTATTGTTAAACACATCAGGTAAACAGAGGCTTTTGACAAATACAAAAGACCACAACATTGTAAATGAGATTCTTCATGCACTATAAAACAGAAAAGAGAATCTATTCCATACCAATCTATGTTGATCACACAGGACCATATTCCAGAGGAATTTAGGGCAGTTAATTTTTCCAACCTAAGTGGGATTTCGGAGTACTCTATCCCTTTCTGTTGGCTGAGAATTCTAGGAATTATTGTTTAGGATATTGAAAGCTGGAAGAGAAACTAAAATTATTAATAATAATCGAATAATTTTTGGAAGGAATCCATAATTAAGACTGTGATGGTTGTATGAGTCCTAGTGTGTCATGTGATGCACACCAGCCTATTTCCCAAAGCTCTGCATTTGAAACAATACTATTATTGAGTCTGAATGAAACAGAGCATTATGATTTTCAATAAACAGGAAATCCTTCTCAATTTTATGCACATAATTTTATCTTTGATTTAATGTTACATCTGAACATAGTCTACACAGCATGAATATGACTGTTGTGCTGTTTTATCACATTTTAAACTAAACAGTAACCATTTATGAAATAAATGCAGCTTTTAAAAAAACAAAAAATTTAAAAGGGGAGCAGGCTAGTGTGAAATAAAATAAGAAACACTTTTAAGAAACACTCTATATACTTTTATTTTTTAGAAGTCCCATGGATGCATAACTTTGACCTGGGGGGTAGTGTTCTCTGATTTATATAAATAAACATTTTGAAAAAGATGCTTTTAGTGTGGTTTAGCATGTATCTAAACTCGTTAAAATATGAAAATGTTATTATTGTCTTTCAAAACTACAGAGACATTTCTTAGGCTTTCTTAAACCAGCTGTTCCTTACTCTTTATTGCATTCTCTAGAGCAAAGCAAAATACATCACAGTTGCCAAGACTGCCTGTTGAGCAGCGATAACAGATTAGATTAAATATTTGGCTCATGCTGCAGGCCTCCAAGAGAGGTTATTATTAATAATAATAACAATTCCCTACATAAGTATAATATTAATTAGCAGATAGATAGATAGGTAGGTAGGTAGATAGATGGATAGATAGATAGACAGACAGACAGACAGACAGACAGACAGACAGACAGGAGAGAGACACAGAGAGAGAGAGAGATCTGCTAAGTTGCGATATACTTTTTCCCTACAAAAGTCATTATTCTTAGGGAAAATTTGATTTCGCAGAATAAAAAGAGTAAAATGCTGAAACAACAGGGAGAGAGGCATCTGAGCTGCACAGGAGCTGGAGTCGAAAGCCTCACTCCCCAGATCAACATATGTGGTGACAAATGACAAATTTATTTTCCTACAGAGTTTGTGTATATGTAAAACTGCTGAAGTGCATCAAGATGTCAAGTGGTTTTTGTGACCACCCAGGTTGCCTTGAAAGGGAACCAGATGAAAATATCGCTTTAAGCACTGGACAGAGCACCCTGAACTTTGCATGCTACACTATCAACCAGAATTGGGTTTTCTATATCAATAAGACCCCAATAACAATTCTATCTATTCTAAGAGTGGATAAGAGAATGATCTACCATAAACTGATTCCCCCACCCCCCAAATCGGCATGCCCATGACCAATCAAACTAAGTGTTATCTTTGGTAGAGTGATCTGTTTATTAATCAAAGGACTAATCTGAGATTTGATTACTATTTCTGGGACTAAGAATGGTTGGACTGTAAAATATAATTACTTTAAAAATATCTGTCTTAAGAGTAGGACCTTGCTGTAAGAAAGCATATATATAATGTTACATTTTATTTAACATCTATTTTCTCTTAGAGATTAGCCATTTACAGAAGTGTAGTCAGGTTTGTTTGTTGCAATAAATATGTTCAGAACTAACAATTATTTTATAGCACAACATTATGGATAAGAGTGTCAAATCCATAAGAAACTCCCTAAGAGCTGAATACTCATTTTGATGGAATTAACAAGATTCATAGTATTGATTACTGAGAAAGAAGCTTCAATAGCTGGCTTATTCAACAGAGATATTGACTGTCTTTCTGAAAGGGAAACATAAATATGTAGTATACCTAGTTAATTATACTAATCAGAAAATAAAGGCATCTTAAATTGAGCTTGACAGATATATTTGTGCAATATTCTTGGCAAAAGCGTGGAAGTGTTTTGCCACAGGCTTGTTTTTTGGTGTTTTTCTCCCTTATAAGAACTAAAGCAGCCATGATTTTGCTTGGCTTTATTTCAATAGCTGTGCCCAACTTCCAATATTTATTTAATGGAACAGTTTTTGTCTGCTAATGTGTTTGTTTGGTGTAATGAATAAAATATTCCATTTCCCAACATTACTATTAGAGTAACTTATGTGACATAAGTATTACGTTTCACCTTTCTAAACATTTGGATAGCCATATGAATAAGCCAAACCTATGAATTTATAATATATTGGTGATAGTTGGAGTTGTTAAGGAATTCTTGGTGAATTCTCAATTGATCTGCATTCTAATATAGCAGTCCATAGTGCTTTAGAGTATTCTCTGACCAGATTGTAGAATCAGCATATTTCCTCCAACAATCTGGGTTCTCATTTTACTGACCTTTGAAAGATGGAAGGCTGAGTCAACCTTGAGCCGGTCAAGATTGAACTCCTGGCTTTGGGCAGAGTTAGCCTGCAATACTGCATTCTAGCCACCATGACTCAGTAACAATGTAACTGAGGAGTTCAAGAAATAAAATTTGATGTAGTGCAAGGGCAACTTACATTTTCTGTTCAAATTCATGGGACACTCAACCAATTCCAAAAGCTTTCTATAATCAATGAGATCAGTCCTTTGGCAAGAATAGTTTTACCTTCTTCTAAAAGGAGAGGAAAGGAAAAAAAGAATAGGAACGACAACATGAGACAGAGAAAACTTGGATGAGACAAATGGGTTGCAGCAATAGTTCTAGCTTTAATTGTTAGAAGTTATATCAAAGCAATGCAGGCGTATATGTTTTTGTCATAGGTGCTATATGATTGGAAGACAAATGTTCCTGCAGCCTATGTGTCGTAGATATTTGCTATCATTAAGTGGGTTTGACACTGTTTATTCCACAAAGACATTTTTTATTTTTTTTATTTCAGATTCTCCTATTAATTCATTATGTAGAATTATCCACAAATATTGTTTATTGGTAAATAAATAATTGTATTATTTATCTAAAATTATGGTTCCTCATACATTCATTTGGGAAATGTAGAGTGGATTGAATATATTAGATAGCTTGATAGACATGTTGTATACTCTGAAATTGTACTGAGTATACAAAGCATAAGACTCAGGACCTCCACGAATGATTTAGTTTTAGGCTGATTATTTTTTCTGTGGACAAAAGATAAATCATTTGCTTATATACTGCACTTTAGAGAAATATGTGTGCAATTTGTATCAATATAATTCACACAACAGTTTTTCATACAGATTGTGTGAAGTATTATATGCTTGTATGAAAAATGTATTTGTTACTTTTACAATCAGAGAATCGGTTTCCAAATCATTTTCATGGAAATTGATGGTCTTCATTATACATTTGTAAAACTCTATTGCAATTACAACTTTGGAACATGTTTAAAAATAAACTCCAGTATAAAGGCAGTTAAAGAATTTTCAGAATATAGCTTAATTTTTAAGGACATTTTATTCTTATTTTCGATTTTTATAACCTAAATACATTGTAAGAAAGTTGTAAATTCAGCAAACTGGAAAGATAGATGGTTTCATTCCATCTGGTCATTTGTTCTTCAGGACCACATGGACTGCATCTTTATGAATATTTCTGTTGAAAATCTGAAAGTTTGGCATGATTTCTAATAAGTTTCATTATTGATCAGTGATGTGATATTTATATAATATTATTAAATTAATCAAGAATAAAAAAAGTGTAACAAATAATATATCTGAATATTTGGCAGGTTTTTATTTTTAATTAAAGGCACCTATTTTTCCTTCGAAACATTTTAGAATTTTTAGAGTGACATGCATGCTGTGAATTAAATTAAGTAAAAACAATTGAGCAAAAGCTGGAACTGTATCTATGTCCAACATGTTATACCACAACTTTTTCTTTACATACCTAACTTTTTTACTTCGTTGTGTTCTGAATAAGACATATACTCACATTCTAGAATTCACAGAAGAGTCAATGAAATAGGACAAATGTAATTTTGCATCTATGCATCGTGAAGATATGAATGCTATTTCTAGGCTCTGTGCATAGGTAGACTGGAATTTCAGTCACTAAGCAAGGTGGTCGTTAAGCAAATCCTTACATGAAAAGGCCTGATTTTACGAAAAAAATTACCAGTGCCATTAAGTGATTCACTGTAGCTGTTAAGTGAATCACATGTTCATTTGCTATATTTTTCTTCTTTCCTTTTCAAAGGTTTGCTCCAAATTACTGCTGATGACTTTTGTTTCTACTATGCAAGAAAAGATGATGGTTTCTGCTTTCCGGATTTTCCAAGAAAACAAGTCCGAGGACCATCTTCTAACTATTTGGATCAAATAGAAGAATATGGCAAAGGAGAAGATTTAAGCAGGTTTCTAAAGATAAATATTTTTTAATTCAGAAAGCCTGACAAATCTTTATAGCTTGATAATGTGTTGAGTCACTTTCTGCTTATGCTCCCTAGCTATGTCATCCAGATGTTGATTACTCCAGCTTTGGCAAAGAAACTGTTCTTTAGAGTACTGAATTCTTGCATAATGCATACTTTACTAGTGATTCATAAATTTGTTAGATCAAATATATTACAGATGTCTTATCTGAAATCTTATCAACGTTACATGTTAATATTTTTCTGATTTGTTAAAACACACTCTTGCTTTCCTAGTTATTCTTTCTACTCAACCGTTTCATATTTTTAATTTTCATATTTTATTTACATAAATTATAATCTGCCTGATTTCACAAACTCCATATAGCAATATAGTCATTTATTATTAAAAATGGAACGATAGGATTTAAATGTGCAATTAAAAATGTGTTTCTTATGTTGTCAATATTTGATAACCAAAATTAATGAGAAATTCAAACAGTGATTTTAACAATGAGAGTCTCATTGTGAGTATGAGGTTACAAAATATCCAACAGTGGCCTCTTAAAATTTCTATAAATTTATTCCAAACTCTTTTATTCTAGTTTTATTTCTGACTTCTATATTATGCTTTGTGAATTCATATTAACATTTTTACAGAACAGCAGATTTTTTTTCATATAAAAAGAACCCCCATGAGTTCAACTATAAAAGCTTTAAAGCCAAGTCTATTTGCCAAACATGGTATAGCTCCCAGGTATTGAGATATTATTCTAGTCCTTATTTCCTTAGAGCACTATTTCAAGACATGTTAAAAAAAAAAACCCACATTTCATTTAGAACCTGAATGATCACACTGTAATCTAGGGTCACCATATACCATCTCTATTTCTGGTTCAAGGTTTACATTTCCAGCAATTCTACATAACTTTCTTCTTTCTGTACAACCAAAATTCAGAACGATCTATATTAGTATGACTTCTGTGTAAAGCATTTTGGTCCATGAGGCTATCAAAAACTAGAAAAACATTTTGGTAGCATGTGTTTGACATAACTCTCTAGGTAGAACTTGGTAAACTAAGCAACCAATACTGGCAGGATATAAACGAAAACCAACAAAATTACAAATTCAGTATGACAAGACCAAGACACTGTAGAGCTCTTTCCTTAGCATGCTTTAATGCCTTTAATGTGATATTGTAGCAAAGGTAAAATAATAGACTTTTTGAAGAGTTAAATTGCCCCCAAGAGTTGTAGGAGCATGAGAATCTAGCCTACATAATTCAGTTTTTTCTATATCAATCTGTGCCCTATCTTCCTAACTTTACTTTTTCATAGGAATACCCTAAAATCCCCAGAACACTCACATTTTTCTTAGCTGCCATTGCTCTAGCCAGCAAAATGTTTTCCCACATTAAACACTTCCTTTTAAGTATTAGTATTTTTCTCATATTTATAAGAAATATTTAGTAGTGTGAAAAATTTAATAGTTTATAGAATATTTTATTTACTGTTATTTTTATTACTCTTATAAAACCTATATGAATTTAACTTGGATCTTGTACTTCTTATAAGCCGTATAAAGTAATGGTCAGTGACCATAAGAAAGATCCTATAAAAACCCTAGGAGATAAGTTGGGTGGAGACCGCTGGGCAAAGTCACCCCATGAACCTTTGCGATGACTGTTTCCAACACCTTAACCACTCCCTATAATAAATGAAGTTTTAGTGTAAATAAATGTCAATCGGGAAAGAGAGCTAGTGTGATACAGTGAGTAAGGTGTTGGATTAGAGTTATGGACACTTACTTGGATATAGTCAGTCCAATTTATCAGGATTATTCTTTGTGATAGAAGCATTTCTGTGTGTGTTCTGGCCAAAGCCCTTAAAGAAAATTAGGAGTGCATAGAAACAAGTAAACAGATCAATAGTTTTGCCACAATCTGTTTTTTTTTAATATTTCTGTAAAGTTTTTTTATATTTTGTAATATTTTTGTAATCATTGCAGATCTTTTTATGTTACCTTAACATGAAATTTAAAATTAATTATATGATATCAAGCTTTGAAATAATTAATTTGGATTCTAAAATCAGATTACTTATACAAACTATTGCTCATTTCTTTTTGGAGGGTTAATAAACATTCCTTAACAATGTGGGATGAAACATATGGAGAATAGGGAATTAACATTATACACTATTCAGGAGATCATCCCAACCTTTCTGAGTCACTTTTGCTGGAGTGCATCTAGTTCCAGAAGTGAAGAGCAGACAGGAAACCTTCTTTAAGTAAAATTACCAAAGGAACAGTTTCTTTTTATGCAGAATAAATCATTCAATTTTTTCCTAATTGATGTGTTTCTAACTTCTGTACTATGAGAAAATTTCTGGATAGAAAATTTAGGAAATAAATATACAAGCAAAAGTCAATGGAAGCAAAAATACGTTTTTGAGCAGATAGTATATTTTCCTGGAAGAGACATATTGCCACTTTCTCAAGTCTCAAATTATCTCCAGGTCTGCCTAATTTTTCTCCAAAGTCTCAATATTATGTCCCCTTTCTATCTGTATTAGGTGCTCTCTTTTTCTATCACCTCTTCTACTACAGTCTTGTTCGTTGTTTCTTTATGTGAAAAAAAAAGCAGGTTCTGAGTGTAACTAGTTAATCTCCAAACAATTAATAAATATTTATTATTAATTTGTCAAATTTATAAGGCCACCCAACATCATCAAAATTCTGGGCAGCATATGACAGAACAAGAAACAATATAACAAAGAAAAGAACAATGCCTGTCTAGAAAATAAAATAAAAATTATTCAGATGAATATGTCCAAGCATACAAAAGTCTTGCATCTCACTCCAACTCAATTGTTGGGGAAAACTCAAGTTTTAAAGACCTTTTCAATACAGTCACAGTACAAGCTGTACCATTCTTTGGGTTGGTGTTGTTCCAGGGGCAGGCACCATAACAGAGAAGGTCTACTTCTTGGGTCCAATCAAATGATGTTATTTCCATGTCTCGGTATAAATTCCCATTGATGAAACATCAACTAATATTGTAGACCAGCGGTCTCCAACCTTTCTGGCTTGGTGGCCCAGCCAGGGAGTGGGGAGAGGGGATGAGTGGCAGGCCAATGGAATGTGCTAGCGACCACCACTCACGCAATCTAGTTCCAAATGGGCCAAGGCCCAGCAGTGGAACATAGCCTGGAGATTGGGGGCCCCTGTTGTAGAGTGTTAACCAAAAAACTAACTTATAAAAGAAGGACCATTCATCAGTTTAATTAGCTGTTTTTTTAAAGTGAAAGTTACTTTATCTTGAAATTGAAATATATAAATAAATGCCACCAGCAAATCACATTTTGTATTTTTTGCTATTGAAGATGAAAATTAAAATAATTTTCTTATATGTTTGTTTTAGGAAACATAAACACAACTGCTTTTGCCTCCATGAAGTTGTAAGTGGTTTCAGGCAACCTGTTGGAGCAGTACATTCTGGGGATGGATCACATCGTCTTTTCATCCTTGAGAAGGAAGGATATGTGAAAATATTAACACCCGAAGGAGATACAGTCAAAGAACCATTTCTGGACATACACAAAGTTGTTCAGAGTGGAATAAAGGTTGGAATTCCTTTTATTTACCATTAGGGACGTCATTTCTTTTAAGTCTAATTTTGTGTTACATTTTGTACTATTTCCAATTTTGCTTAGTTTTAACTTCAGAAAGTAAAAACAAAACGGAACATAAGTCTTTTAAAATGAGGTTTTCATTTAAGTTAGTAGAAACATAAATGGCTTCAGTCTAACGTGCATTAATCATGATTAAGATCCAACCGTGGTTTGAACTCAGCTACTCAATCAACAATTATTGTGCAGACTTTCCAAATAAAAGATTCAATTTTCTTTGAGCATACCGCTTTAAATGTGATACAGTTATGCAGTTTAGAACCAGATCATTAGAAACTTTCATTAAAATAAATGGAATGTTTTTTATTAAATGATGTTAACTGAAAACAGAATAGCTAAGTGACCCTGTTTTACTTCAATATATGTATTAACAACAGAATGGTTTAGTGACTAAAGAAAATTCATGAAAAGGTATGTGCTGTGTTAGGATTATCATAAAGCAATGGTATATTTTTTAATTCTAGGATTATTTTTACATGATTGCATCAAAAAGTTAGTACCTGAAAGTACTGTCACATATATTAGTTATTTAAAGTCTAGATGTGTTTAAAACAGCATGGCATTTAAATATTGAGATTAAAATTGAGATAAAAATCTATATTCAGATTAGTAACTGCAATCTGGTTTTATTTATATACCTGGCATTTTAGTATATTATAAACTGTATGTTCCTTAAGCTTGGTTTCCTGACTTTTTATATATAAAAGTTTTATGAATGAGATTATTTTGAATGATCATTATTAGGTTTTTTTGATTAAACCTGATACAGTCATTTTATTGTAGGTTCCTTTGTTAAAAGTAATTATGAAAGAATATAGAAGTTGATAAGATCTATGAAAACAATTTGCTGACTAGTTAACCTTTCTCCCTTAGGCAGTTTGAATAATCAAATACTGAAGAAAACACATGCCATGGAAACTGACAAAGTGATTGTATCAAAATCATATTGTCACATGGCCCGATAAAGTATCCTCCAGATGCATTGGATTACAACTCTCCTAATTTTCAGGCAGCATTGCTAGTGACGAGCCATGCTCCTTGAAATTATGGGGGAATAATCATAGCTTCCTCCCACCTGGTGGGAGGAAGCTATGATATTGTATTGAAATCAACCATTTAAAAATGATAATAGTATTTTAATCATAAAGCATTTTGAAACATAATGAAAGCATAAATCATCCAAGGAGAATGAGGGAACCTCCATGAAAAGGAAAACATATGTCAGGGTAATGAGCGATACTGGAGGGAGACTGTTAAGAATATATGGGCTAGAGTCCTTGACCTCAGCCACCTTATGCACTCCTCCAAGCTATGAATTGTTTTTACTTGTCACAATGGCTTAAATTTTAATAGAAAGTTTCCCTAAATCTTGAACTACATCTGCTTCTTTGTTTCTTTCTACAGCTGAATAACACAGTGAAGTCAGTTACACAAAGTGACTTCTATCTTTTAACAAGCCAATACAATCTTGCAGGATTGGGCAGCCTACAAAAATAAATAAATAAATAAATAAATAAATAAATAAATAAATAAATAAATAAATAAATAAATAAATAAATTCGTGATCACCCCAGTGCTCATCTCCGGAGTACAAGGTAGGTATGTGTGAAATTTGGGCATGATTAGTGGAGGCATGCAAGAGTATAGAAAACATACATACACACCCATAAAACCATGCTCTGTTTATAGATCTAACAGTAGATAATGTTTTCCTACTTTCTCCTTTCATTAAAATGTGTATATTAGTAAAAGTCGCATACAAAAACTTCCTACAGTTGTGAGCAAAATCTTTTTGTTTTCAAAACTCACTTGAATAAAGTCCTACTAAACAAAAACAAATCACATCATGTTAATCTACACTTCCTTGAATTATGCCTCTATGACCAGGGTGTCAAACTCGCAGCTTGCAGTCGGATGTGTCACGCACTGGCCACGTCCATGCCTAGTTTAGCAAAGGGGGGGGGAGTCATGATATTTCACGTGACCCTGCAGTGATGACATGAGTTTGACACCTCTTCTCTATAGGACAAATGAATAGGTAAACCAGGTTGTGGAAGTAATCAAATCCCTGTCAAAATTAGTGACCAGAGCAAAGGGAATCATGCAGGAAAAATAATGGACAGAAGTATACCTTCTATCAATGTGCTTTCATTTCTGGACTGAAAATGTTGGATTTCAGTCCTTAATTACACATGAAGGACAGAAGCCATGTGAATAGGAGGCTGACATAATCAGTATCTCTCTGTTCTGAGAGCTTAAGGGAAGATAGATTACACATACTGTACTAATAGCTTCCATACAAATAAAATATCAAAGGCACCTTTTATACCTCTGGAAACAGCAGTCTTTATCCTCATGGCAACTTATTCAGTGCTATTTAAGACCATTATGGTATTTGTTCAAGGTAAATACCATGTTTCTCCAACAATAAGACCGAGTATCATTTTCTTTTAGACTTGAAAATAAGTACTTGGGCTTATTTTCGAGGAGTGTCTTACTTTTTTTTGAAGGAGGAGAAGAACGCACGGTCAGACTCAGAAGCCAGGGATCCTGCAGGCATCCCGGGCACATAAAGACCGCAAAAATCTCTGGGCTTATTTTTGAGGTGGGGTAATATTAGGCCCTCCCCCAAACAATTAGGGTTGGGCTTATTATTGTGGTGGGTCGTGTTTTCTGAGAAACAAGGTATTTGTTTTGTAAACATTTTCAATTTGCTTTTCAAAGGTTAAAATAGAGGTGCAAAACTGTTTCTGGGTAAACGCACACAGGATCAAGATACATGACATATTTAATGTTGTTAAAATGGTATTACCACTGTCAAAATGCATGGATATATATTTATAACGATGAAAGATAATTTTAGCATCCAATTAGATATAAAATAGTTACATCTTTGACTTTTATAGCTGGGCTTTTTTTTCAACATATTGAAAAGAAAAGCATCTAAATGGCAATCACAAAACTTGTGGAAGAGTTTTATTACCAAAACTACCTTAGGCCCAGTTCAAACTGTTCTCTTCAAGTCTAGTGAATAAGTTTCAACAATAAATGAGATAAATGCTGAGACAAAGGTGATGGATATATCTTTTCATATTTCTATCCTATTTACACTGGTCTACAAGGAGAAAGCCTTGGAAATGAAAGTAGTTTAATTTTACCAGAATTGGATCACCAATAAAGGAAAATTAAGTCCTGAGTATTAATTGCCTCCAGCTTCTAAGATACAGCTTCAGGTCAAACTTGCATCAAAATACAGTAATTCGAAATTACGAGGGGGAAGTGCGATTATCCTCCATAACTTTTCTGCAAAATGTGATATAGCAATGAGAATGGTGCCACACCAATCATTATGAATTTATATTTTTACTGATACCAGTAACATAATTTTCCATTCATTTACTGGTTTTTCATATAACATTTTCATGCTTTTTGCATGAAAAACTAACAAGCTCTAGCATGAGATTAAACAACAAAGTTCCATCTTTATTTGGTATCTAAATTGCGCTTTTTGACTTTTTTGTTGTGAAAAAGAGTAAAAAAAAAATCTAATAAATAAACTGCAGCAGGATCATCCCTGGGGAGATTCCAGCAGTAGTCAGCAAGCATGGACAGACTTCATTTCCCTTGGTATCTCTTCTCCATGCCTGCAATATCCTGGTGGAATCTCTCCCCATGCTCATCATTCACTGCCCTACAGTTCAAAGGGAAAAATAGTCTAAATGTGAATGTAAGAAGTGAATTTTCAGTGACATGGTTGTATCAAATGCTTTATAGGACCTAAACAAATTTTCCACATTTTTCATAGTCATCTGCCTTGCTGTTCTCAAAGTGAAGATAAATTTATACACTCCCTTGTGGTACTATTTTCATTGTTCTACCGTACTTTGTCGAGAAGTTACAAGGCATCATGATCATTAGACACCTTGTAGGCAAATATACTTGCCTCTGTATTTATTTATTTATTTGTTTGTTTTATACCCCGCCTCTCTTCCCCAGTCAAAGGGAACCCATATAACTCTTTATTGTGAAATACCTTAAAAACCAGCACCTTTATCATCTGTTTTCTAATTCATCTAATCAAAATGTGTAAAAGTAACACATTTTATCTTGGAGGTCGATAATTTCCCGAAATTTGTAGACCAATGTTACAGAACACCGTTGGTGTTCTTTTGGCAGTAAACTAAAGCAAGGTAAAAAGCAAATAATCTTTCTAGTTTCCATCAGCTTATCATCCCCAATCCAATTATTCTAGTCACTTTTCTTAATTACTCACTTCTTGAATAAGACCCAAAGTGATTGGAACAATAGTTACAGATGGTAAAATAAGAGAAAGAAAAGGATTCAGCACCCATCTTCCATTAATGCTATCCAAAGCATCACTTTTTTATAATGTTTTATTAAATATTACAATTATACAAATAAACTAATATAAATTACAAAAAAGAAAAAGTTCCCTCTGGTTCCTTCTAGTATCCAGTGATCAAATTTCCATCTTATCATGTTTCTTTAGGAATTCAAAACAATAGCATTCTTCCACAGAAGGACTCCCAATATTAATTTCAAAGTTTTATTTCAAATCCATCTAGACCCGTATTCCATTCATAACTCTGAAAATAAACATTCTAATTATCTTTTTGCTATTCATCAAAAAGGGGAGTCCTGTCCTTAAATATATCTTTAAAAATTCTTTTGCTAAGGATTAAAACAAACTCATCTGGTGTGTTATGTGACTTGTGGATTGCAAGATTCTTAACAGTTGAAAAGCAATTAAGCAAATTGTAAACATGATTAAGAAATAAGGATCAGCAGAGTTTTATGTCCAATATCAGCTACATCATAGCATATCATACTGCAATGGCTATGAGCACAGAATCCCTCAACTCCCACCTTTTCTGTTCACGAGCCAAATGCAAAAATCCATTTTCCTGCAGTTTATTCACGAGGACTAACTGTCCAGAGTGCACATGGGCAATCTCAGGATATTACCTTTATCTGGAGAGAGTTGGATGCCCCCCCCCAAAAAAAACTTCTGTCCAGAAATTGATCTCACTACAATGCAATCTCTACTCCTTCAAAGATGTCTAGCTCACCCCAAAACAAAGCATCTCTATGAGATTAAAATAGAGATAATTTGATTGGCCATAAGCAACTCTAAATTAATGTAATATGGTGACAATAGTGAAGACATGGGTACCATACTTACTTACAATTGGAGCCAGGTAAGATTTCAATACTGTATTTGCCTCGCCAAATTCTGAAAATCTAGCCAAAAGGGAGGATCATTCCAATGGTCACACTAAACTGCCTTATTGTGAACCCTTTCCACTAGCACAGGGGTCTGCAATCTTAAACACTCAAAGAGCCACTTGGATCCGTTTCCCACAGAAAAGAAAATGCTCTCTCTTTTTCCTCTCTCTCCATCATTTCCTCATTTCTTTCTTTCTTTTTCTCCCTTTTCCTCTCTCTCATCTCTCTCTCTCTCTCTCTCTTTCCCCCCTCTTTCCTTACCTCTCTCCACCCTCCCTCTCATGTGTGTGTGAACCATTTCCCAAAACAGGCAAAGGTTAGGTTTTTTTTTCTTTTCTGATGTTCCTTCTTCTTCTTTGGGTGCTTTTTACCATATCGTTTAAAATCAAGAGTCATTTCAGGTTCCCAGAAAAATTAGGGTCAGCGTGGCACAATCTCAGAGGAAAGAGCCTCGGTGGCACAGTGGTTAAATGCAGCACTGCAGTCTCTGCTGACTTGTTCAGCAGGTTGTCAGATCGAA
>JANHGC010000566.1:116978-130933 GCA_027560395.1 Boaedon fuliginosus | reverse complement strand
TCTGATAAGCAGTATATAACATCTGAGTGCTTTTGCTATCCATGTTGTAAGCCGCCCAGAGTCCTTTGGGAGTTGGGTGGCATAAAAATGTAATAAATAAAAATAATAAAAGTAAAAGTAAATAAAAGAATTCTAGGGATCAGCTTGGACTCTTGTTGCTGAAGCAGTCTTCTGGCTGTGTAGCAACCTCCCTGGAGGAATGGGCAGCCTGATGAATAAGTATGAATGCACATTCATAAAAGTTGCCAGAGGGTGGGGGAGGGACACACATATCTGGCAAAAGTTATGGGAAAAGGATACAAGTATATTGGTGGGTCACCAACTGAATTTGCTCAAAATGTGATGCAAATGGAAAGAATGAAAAAAAAAGGAAAGGAAGGGCAGGAAAATACATTTTTACACCTTTTCAACGTTTTATTACTCCTCTTCAATCAGACTTTCATCTAGAATATTGCCTCCCATTCTGAGAGCTGCATTTTAGGAATAACAAACTGAAATATCCAAATGAGAATAACCAAAGCAATAAGGGGCATAGAAGAAAATATATATGAGGAATGATTGAAAATGTTGGATATATTTAGCCTGGAGAAGAAAGCGGACAACTTTGACAGCTATCAACAAGGATTTGAGGTCTTATAGTAGATGGGGCATAGTTGTTCACAGATGTCCAAGAGTAAGGATAAGAAGCAATAGATTTAAATTAGAAAAACATGATTTTGATTGGAGATCAAGATTTAATTTCTTGGAGATCAAGAAAAATGTCTTAATGATAGTGGTATAGAGAGGTGATAGATGAGAGAGAGAGAGAGAAAGAGAGAGAGAAAGAGAGAGAGAGATGTTCAATAATGGAAAAGACTAAATTGTGAGCTCAGGATTTTTAAACAGAGACTGGTTATGAACCTGTAATTGTGGATTCTCGAACTACTGTATGTAAGGGATTCAAACAGCCTTCATATTTTGCAACAGGACCTCTATCATATCCTCAATATGGCAATTACCTCAGTGACTTCTCTTCTACTATCATACACCTAAAGAACAGAATGAACAATAAACTCAACTAACAACCTCACAAGTATCCTAAAGTATTAAGCCCATTGAAATGTTTAAGAGGACCAAGAAAGATCCTCTTCTCCCACTCAGGAGCTAATTTAGGTTATCTACCAGGTAATCAGCATAGTTTCCATCCAATGCCCATTCTGAATATTACCGCAAAGGTCCACAAATTTGCTTCCTCTAGGATAGACCTAGTATTCTAGGATAGAATACTATTCTAGGATAGAATACTGGTGATAATTACCAAGATTGGTCAAATTCAGGGTGGGCCTCTTCATAAAGCATTATATTACCCCAGGGGTGGGTTTCAACTGGTCTAACAACCATTCGGTCAATTTTTGGGGATTTTTTTAAATATTTTGGGCCCTCCCAAATGTTATCCCTGCCCCTGGGGTATATCTACCTATATTTGCTGTGTTTTCAGCACAGCTGATCGGCTCTGCAGCCCACCTCAGCTGTTTTTCGGCCTAGAGGTTTCTGCAAGTTTGTTTCTTTAAAATAAACTTCCTGCAGAAGCCTCTAGAGAAAAAACAGCTGAGGTGGGCTGCAGAGGCAATCAGCTCTGCTGAAAACACAGCAAATGTAGGTAGATATACCCCCGGAAGGTGGGAGGGCCCAAAATGTAATTTATTTTATTTTATTTTATTTTAAAACAACCAATCCCTAGGAGGTAAACAAACCTAGGAGGTAAGTTCTCTAGGAGGTAAACAAACAGCCCAACCTTAACAAACAGTTCACCCAAACTGGGTCGAACTTGTAGAAATCCACCCCTATCCTTCTTTCAACATAGAGAACGTTTTACTTCTCTTTTCAATGAGAGATTTACTGCCTTCTAAATACAGTCTCTAATTTCCCACATTTCCCAAAAGAATCAAATGGGGCATGAATCTTGCCCACATTCACACCATAGGTCATCATTCTTAACAGAATACATATGCCAAAACAAATGAATATAACATCACAAGATGTCCATCATCACTTTCTATGTATCTACCAGTGTGAATTTGAGCAATTTTAACCATGGAGTGATGTATCAAGATCTCACTGTGAGATCAATTTAAATTCTACAAAATGTTAACAAAGATGGGAAAGGGTCATTTTTGCGTCCCTCCTGGAATGAGAATTATTCTTATACTCTGATGGGTGAATGTGTCATGTCAAGAGAAAGTAGGCGTCTTCAAAATTTTATGCCTTTATTGTATAATTAATCCTTGTGGGTTTTTTGTTTTTGCTCTTCACTATGAAAGCTGTTTCTTTTTTTCAGAATTAAACTGGCCTTTTTCTTCCTTTGGATGTCTTATGTAATTTTTGGTGCTCAAGGGAAATTCCCATCATGCTTCCATGTTAAAATTTATCAACAGATCACCAGACTGACTGCCATGTATTAATAATTAACTGAGAAGAAGAGCCCCTTTTAATATGTTCTGCTCTTGAAATTTAAATAATCTGTCCTTGTAATGGCTTTAGCACTTCTCAGCAACATAAACTCACTTGTCTCTATGCACATTTCCTTTTGGGTAAAAATTCATCTCTATGGGTGAAAAGAATGTTAAGTTTAACTCAGACTTTGGAAACTGAAATTGTAGCCCTTGGCTTGGACTTCAGATGAACAATGGCCATTGTGTCTCACTTTCATTATGGCATGGCATTCAGGTAGAAATGTTTTTCAAGGTATTTCTGAGAAATCAAAGAAGCATCGATGATTCCTACGAGGAACAAATATCTGCGCATTATATTTCAGAGTTTCTCAAAACATTACGTTCTGAATCATTCACATATAAATAGAGCAATTGTTTTGATCATGGTAGTGCTTGTTTTGTAAATGCCATAAGTTTGCCTATTGTTTCTAATCATGCAGAATACAAAGAATTGGCTAGAACACCCAGAAAAATACAAGACTTGTGGAACTCTTTCAGAGGGCGCTTTATCTTGACAAAGCTTTGAGTAAATAATCTTCTCAAAACTGTTTTGCAATCAATGTAGCTTCTTTACTATGAACACCAATCCAAAGTGGCTATGTGGTGTCTTCTAACACAATCATCAGACCTTTTCTTACCTGCACAATTCTTGTGCAGATTCATTTACAATCTCTACAAATGCAGCTCAGAACTTGTTAAAACAAACCACATTGTTTCTTCCGTTAGTGCCTTGGTATAACTGAAACAAGGGGAAATATGGGTCCTCCCCCTAAAATTCAGAAATGTAGGATTATATAACCATTCTTTCAGGTCTTTTAAACTCAGAGAAGACAAATGATTATAAGTAACTAGCTGATGACCCAGTGTTGCCTGGGTAATTTTTTATGGAACTTCCATCTTCCTTCATTCATTTCTCCTCCCTCCATTCCTCCTTCCTTCCTCACTTCTCTTTCCCTCTGTCTCCCTTCCTCCCTTCCTTTCTTCCTTGATCCCTCCCTGCCTGCTGCAGCATACAATTCCCAGCATTCTTTGCCTGATTTTCATGCCTTGCCTCTACTGGCTGGAGAGCTTCCATTGCCTGGAGCCCTAAGCATTCTTTGCCCGATTTGCATACCTTGCCTCTATTGGCTGGAGAGCTTCCATTGCCTGGAGCCCTCAGTAGAGCTTGGCAGTGAAATGTTGGGGGGGAGGTCCATTTTGGCACCATTTTTAGGGGAAAGAACCCCAAAACCCATTTGTGACCCCCCACAGTGTTTGTCGCCAGAGGGTAATGTATGTGTATGCCAGGTTTGGGCCAGATTGGTGCTGGCATGGAAGAG
Source organism: Boaedon fuliginosus (assembly GCA_027560395.1). Lineage (NCBI taxonomy): Eukaryota > Metazoa > Chordata > Lepidosauria > Squamata > Lamprophiidae > Boaedon > Boaedon fuliginosus. The sequence goes on along the minus strand of JANHGC010000566.1, from coordinate 127,143 downwards.
CCTATTGAGGACATAGCCACACATGCACACACCCACACTTCTCTTTTATAGATATAGATACAAAGAAGAAGAAAAGAGCAGTGGATGATTTCTGGAGGAAAGAAATGTCATAACTATGTCTTGACCTGGAGATAATCTTATTAAGCAGTTCATACTACTAGTATGTAGCCCTGAAACCTCTAGTAGCATATCCTCATTGCCCAAACCTCGTAAGGTTTCTATGTTTTCATCTCAAAATCTGTTAAGAGCTCATACATCAATTCTGAATTCTCACAAGATTGTTGTCAACTTCGAATTGGATCAGACCTGCTGCAGCCATTTTCCCATTTCTCATATTGCCACACAGTTTGGGAGGGGAATGTCAGACCAGACAGTAACAATAGACCATCCTGTAGGAACCAAGGTCATCTCAACCAGTGCTGGCCAGAGACTGAGGAGAGTTGCCAAGGAGATGCCAGAATACTTAATTGGACAGTATGACCTGTGACCATGAGGCAGGGAATTATCTATTCTTTAATTATACTGAAACCATGGGAAATATTTAGAGCTGGTTTCATTTTCATCCGTGCCAAAACGATGTACTCAATAAAACAGTTATTTGAGAAAAGCTGAATGTCTCGGAGTGCTGAATTGGTTGGGTTCATTAGCTGGAGCCTTGATCATTACAGTTTGTCTTCAGAAGTTGTAGGGGCTTCATTGTGAGGTTTTTAAGAAAAGACTGGACAGCCACCTATCTGAAATGGTATAAGGTCTCCTGCTTGAGCAGGGGGTTGGGCTAGAAAACTTCCAAGGTCCCTTCCAGCTCTATTCTGATTGAAAAGATACTTACATTCTCATGAGATTTCATATATAGCCCAGGAATCTTGGAAATTTAATTTTTTTTTGACAAATTACACTTGTTTGTGACTATGAGTATTAAAGTCTCTCCTTAGTCCCATCAGAGGAGAGTGAATGACTTATTCTTAATCCATCAGTGCTGGGCTGTGATTTCTAGTACATCCAAGATCAGGTCATGACTTAATTAGCTTCTCTTCTCCCAACAGGCCTTTTTTTCCCAGAGTTAATTACTACTTTGATTGTTTGAGGGGGGAAAGCAAGGATGTGCACTTTTGTAATTAATTGTGAAGCAATCAGATGATGCAGTTTTAAAAAAATATATCTCTGGTTGCTAAAATACAAGAAATTAACTCAAAATCTCTCTCACACATAATTTCTCTCTCTCACACTCTCTCTCTACAGGTTTTCCACTAATGATAGTGTCTTTTTACAGTCATCTTGCTATCATTTTCCTGTTATAATAGCAATAAGGAAAGGCTTTTTATTGAATCAACAATAGCTGGGTAATGCTAGAAGATGCTATCAGTTGCTGATGGAGAAATGGTGTCTATCTCTTTTGTGTTCCCTCCTTCCTAAATACAACTGATGGAAGTACAGCATCCAATCACTGATGGAATCTGATGAAGATTTTAAAAATGTTATGCGTTTTAATAACATTAAATTAAACTGGAAAAAAACCCTGCTATCAGACACTTGATTCAAATCACTGAAAACAATGGTTATGCTCTGTTATGCCTTGTTCATGTGCAAATTTTTAAACTTGAAAAGGAAGAGCTTTAGAGATGGCTGAAAGCTGATTGGGGACTAGAAATGGAGTGTTTGGAATGGAGATTGAAGCAACTGGATATGTTTAACCATATGAGGAAGAGATTGCAAGGAAGGAGGCAATTCATTTTTTAACTTACTTACTTACTTAGTTACTTATTTATTTATTTATTTATTTTTATTTGAATTTATACCCCGCCTCATTTCAGCTACTTACTTACTAGCTGATTACCTGGCCTTGCTTGGGTTTTTTTTTAAAGAAGTATATTTGTGCCACAGTGTTTGCGGGCCAGCTCTGAGGAAAGGCAGCCAGGGCTTGACAGGGGCACTGGGCCCGCAGCCATTTGCGAGCCTTCTGAAGCCCCCAGCACCCTCTCCAACATCATTTGTGGGCCTTCTTAAGGCCCCCTGCTGCCTCCAACATCGTAGGTGACCCTACTTGGTAGGGTGAGCTGCTCAGTGTGTGTTGAGCCCGTCACCACTGGGGCAAATCTGGAATTTGTATGTATAAAACATGGCACTTCAGAGGTTTGAATATGGTGCCTCAGTCAGTTTGAAAACTGCACATGCTCAGTAGAGAGGCAAAACTGCATGTGCTCAGTTGAGAGTTGCTGCTTATTACTGAAGAGTGTCCTCTTTTTCCCCCAAAAAAGGGGGCAAAAGGCCCCCTACCCTTTGGAGAACCTGACAGTGCTGATCTTACTACACTTTGATACCTATCTGTCAAGATTGAGGTAGATTGGTGCAGAACTGAAAGTTTGTATAGAGCACATACAAACACACATCCGCACCCCACCTCTCTTTTATAGATATACTGTAGATGTTTGCTCTCTTGAGATACTTCTCAAGCAACAAAGGTGGGATAAAAATATAATACATAAATCATTGTGGACTGCAGGAAAATACTAATGCTGCAATAGCATTGGAAACCTTAATGGGACAACTTAGGTAGTGATCATGACATCATCAATCAAACAAAGACATGTTTTGGCCTTGTTTCTCTGAGCATTAATGTTGTGGCTCATCAGCATGCTGCAGAGCTGGCAGCTGAGTCCGACTCCAAAGTAGAACTAGAGCCAGACTTGGACGCAGGGGAAGGGCTGACATAGGAAGCGATACCTGAGGCTGGGCCATCTACAAGCTATCAATGGTCATCTGCATCTGATAGCAGTGGAGCAGAGCAATTAGAACCCATGATTAGTGCACGTGAGCACAGACTAATTAGCAGGCGACAGAGGAAGAAAAGGGGCCACAGGTGATTGGTGAATGGCCACTCCCCATAAGACATAAAAGGGTGAAAGTGGGGAGCGATCTTTCACAGAGAACAACTTATTACTATCCAATCAAGTATCCTGTTTGTGTGCTTCGAATCATGTTCAAGTCTTGTGGATTAATTCTTGGGTGTTTGTCTCTGCATCAGTTTTGGACTGACTAATTGCTTGTTACAGACTCTACGTTTAAGTGAGTAAACGTTATCTCTGACCTTGGCAGCCTGCACAGAGTATTTGGCAAGCTCCCAGGTCTAAACATTGAAGAGAAAGTCTCTTTATATGTTTGTGAAATAAAAAAGTGGTTTGTCTTTAAAACTGCTCAGAATCATCTGTTTCTGAAGTAGGAGAGAACAATTACCTTCACGAACACTTCCGGTTTGGATATCGGTGGATCTGGTTGTTGGATACCTCTGTGGATCCACTTGGGCTTTCCCGCCCAAGGGCTCCCTAAGGACCCTAAGTCTCCCTGTAGAGGAGGCAAAGCCAGGGGAAATGGCCCAACAGGTCAAGGGAAGCCACATCACCCCTCCCTAGTTGGATAACCCTGCAGCTGACAGAGGATGAAGCGGCAACACAAATGGCCGCAAGAAGCCGATGCCACTCTGGGCATAAGATGTGTACTGGAGAGAGGTGGATTGCGGGTGAGGAATTCTTGTCTCTATTATTGGAATTACCCTGTGGATGTTATAACCCTGAAAGTGGCTCCGTAATTTGCTAGCAGCGGATGATTTGTGAAAGAAGACCTTGGACTAAGGAGAGTGTTTTTGGCTGTTAAGAGGGTAGAGCATCTCCCGTGTAGACAGAAAGAAATTGAAAGATTGAGACTGAGTCTTATATTATAGTTAGCTTGAAAATGGAAACAAGATTTGATGAAGCTTGTGATAGATTCTTGTCTGCGCTGCGGAGATTGACGGAATTGACAGAAAGGGAAGCTGAGACAATATGGGAGGAGAAGGAAAAATATGAAAAATGAGAGAAATGGTGACCGAAACCCAGCTCATGGGGCGGAGATGACAATGTAGAACTTGCGAGCCGAATCAGCACAGCAAATTAAAGTTCTAGCACAGCATTTCGAGGGTAACCCAAACAGCAGGATGAGTATTTTAAGGATGAGCAGTTGGAACAAAATGAAAAGAATGAAAAGTGGAATCCCAAATATTTCAAAGGAAAATCGGAGTGGAAAGCTGATATTGCAGAAGTGAATGTCAACGGAGCAAGCACAGTCAGCAGAAAAGCTGGGGAAGAAGGGCTATGACTTAAAGAAGTGGGAAGATAGATGTAATCAATGGATACAATACCAAAACGGAGGAAGAGAACGAGATGGGATACACGAGAGTGAGATTAGAAGATTAACATTATTTACCTCAAAAAGGGAAACAGGATGATGGTTGAAGGGGGGGTTAAAATGAAACCAAGTTAAAGGGGGAAAAGTAGAATAGTAAGAAACAACTATACTTTATATGCTATATTTGATTAAGCAATGAATAATGAAATGAAATGAACTAATGAAATGAAATGGAAAAAATGAATTATTAGGATCATTATACTATTATATTGTATTATTATAAGGATGAGTAAATTGGGGTCAACATTAAAATATGAGGTAGTTTGAATTTAACAGACAATGTTGAGATGAATTGAAATGAATTACTTAGAAATGAAGCTGGAATGAACAATTATTATTGAGTTTGAAATATAATTATAATGTATATAAATGATATTGGATAAGCAGTAGATGTAAAAGAAAATAAGTTCATGAAATTGATTAGCTTGGTTTATAAAAATGGTAAAATGCTTTATAAAATTGTAAATGTTTAGATGAGGATTTTTAAGAGACCCTTAGGAAGCGTAAAATGAGAAGCAATTATATTCTATATATTTAATTTACTAAATAATGAATATTGAACTAATATTGAGAGAAATATCAATGTAAAATTGAGAGTAATATTAAAGTATGAAATAATAGTATTTTAAAATGAACTGAGAAGACTTGTAAAAATGATTTGTAATTTGTAATTATGATATAAATTTATGATGTATTGGACTGAGTAAAGGAAATCCAAAACAGCTAACATTTGTGAAAAAACAATAAAAATTTATTGGGAAAAAAATGAGTTTTTCTCTCAGTTTAATCCTAAAAGCAGGTGCACAATTTCACTATGTTACCAGTTTCAGATGTTAAAGAGCTTTGTATATGGGTTTCAGGCACCTTTTCTCAGGTGACAAACTTTATTTGAACTGTATGGATTTTTAAAAACTTTATGGAGTTATTAATATAATATGAGATTTCCCTCATAAACGTTTTAGTAATTTTAAATATTCTAGCTCTCTGATTTAATCAGTATCAACAATTCCAATATTTTTTTATATCCATTTGATATATATGTTGTACTATCGAAGAGGAGAATCTCATGCAAATGAATGTTAGTTGTTGCAAGATTATCTTTGTTGATTACTGAATTAAATGAAAACCTAGAAACAGATAAATATTCCCATTGTTTAATGACTGCTGCAAAAAGTCATGCAAATGGGTGTGGTAATTGTGGTGATCCACTTAATGACACAATGGCACAACTTATGACCATAATTCCAGCCTCAATTACAGTCATAAATCAAAGACTATGCCCAATGGTTCTTTCTGAACAATGTAATTAGGATACAATCATTTTTCCAACCCTTATATTCCTCTTTAACTGCAATTGGCAAAAGTTAGTTATGTGGTTCAAATATTCCTTCCAAAATAAATTTTGAATGTTTGAAAAGAAAAATAAAATAACTCAATTAATATTAAGAAGACATGTGTTTTAAAAAGAAAGAAAAGTAAAGGTATTTTGATGTTTCTAATTAATCCTCCTAATTTGTAGCACTTAATAACAGAAGTTAATCTAGCTAATCAGCAAACAGGAGATAATAAAAAATGAGTAACATTGCTTAAATTATCTTATATAATCATACTGGCCTTGATCAGACATAACACAGGAAATAAAACTTTTGCAGTTGTAGGGTTTATACCTCATCTCAAGTACTACCAAGGAAGATCTAGGAAACCTCTGGTGATACAGATAAACCAGTTTGCAAGTCACTAGAACACAAACAATAATATCTGAATTATGCTTAGAGAAAATAAAGTAAATTTAAATAATAATTTATAGGGCTGGTTTGTTTCTAATTGCCATGGTTAAGATTAACATAACAGACTAAAATGTAATTAATCTGAATTAGAAGCAGAAGTTCTGAATCTTCTTGTTCTGTATCAGAAAAATGAGAAAAGAGAGAACAATACAGAATGATGTATGATCAGGCTTATTTTCATAATGCTAAATATTTTGGAATGTTAACCTTTATTGAATTTGGTTGATTGTCTCTTCTTTCGTGAAAAGAGGGAAACTAAAATACCAAACGTTTCACTTTTAATTAAGTGTGTAGAGTGAAAGAATGAGAACTAGAACAGAGCTGAAATTCTATGCACATTTTTTGACAGGTTGGATTGGGCGATATTATTAATAAAAATATGTGTTTTCATTTATCTTGCTCTTTCTTCATATATTGGATAGATTAAAAAAAGTGAAAATGATCATCAGAAACTCTCAAGCACAGCATTTATGATACACCCATACAGTTTTCTTGAATTAGCTAGTGATTTTACCAGATTCAACACTGATAATTGGGGGGAGGGTGTTCAATCAAGATCAGCCAGGTAGTGCCTCCTCATATGACATTTAATAAACAGAGTTTATAAATTACTGTTTCATAAGTGCAGTAATCTAGTAGTCTAGTCTCCTGCCTTGGGCAGGAAGTTGGATTAGAAGACCTCCAAGGTTCCTGCTAGCCCTATGATTCTATGATTCTAGTCCTAATAACTTGTTAAAATGCAAGTTGTAGAGAGCAGCAAATGTAATACCACTTGTAAGATGTTTTCTCTATTTAATAAGATGCTAAGACTTTCCCATCATCATTCTTTATTTGCATAAAGACTAAAATCAATTGGAAGGAAATATAGAAACAATACAAATCTGGCAGCAGTTGCAAAAATAAACAGGATTTGACATATCTATGAAAGTCTATACGTCAAGACTGAAATTGTCCACTAAAATATAAACATTTTGCATGCATGCATGAACAGCAAAGATAGCCTGTAGAATATAATTTTTCAGATTTCTCCCCATCTCAACCAAATTGCTCAGCTTCTGTAACTACGTAAGATACACAAGTATAGATAGAATGATGTTGGGACGTGAAGCCAAAGTAAGAATTTAAAGACAAGAGTGACATCTAGTGGAACTGAATGATAAGGGGGGAGGGAGAATCAAAGGACAGAATTGTAATAAATATTTTTCTGATTTTATTTTTAAGTTTAAAGCAATACTTCCAAGAGATATAGCACACACATTATTTTCCCTGTCCCCTCCCTTTTAATTGAAAAATGTGAATTTTACCTTTCTTCTATTGTTTGGCATGGGTTTCTAATATATTGCAATTTTTATTTTGTTTATATTTTAATTTTCTTTCTAGTTTAGTTACTGGAGCAATCCTAGCCAATCAGAAATTACATAATCCACAGATGACATAAAAATTCAGTTGGCTTAAGCAATCAAAATCTTACAGCATCTAAAGCCTTTTCATAGATTCAAGATAGTTATTGGTCTACCGCTAGTTTGTGCCAACTATGAAGACATCCTCAAAGTTCAATCCTTAAGTGCACAAGTGAAAATATTAGGCATATAAAGGGCACCCTGAGCCATTTGAAACTGCAGCCCATTCTGATACTGGGAGATTCTCCAAAACAATTTGAGCCATAATATGGCTGTCAGTTGCTTAAAGATAAACAGAAAATTTGTTTGGTTTACACACAAAATCCTTTTATCTGCCTGCCTAGCGATCTTGTTAGCTTCTCAGCCATTCACTTTCTAAAACAGTACAAAAAATGCAACATGGCACTTATAGATGCAACAAGAATATACCTTCCTTCCTTTCTTGCTCTAATAAAGTGGTTCAATGTATCTCCTAAAAGAGCTATGAAATCAAGCAGCTCTCTGAAACCAGTCAAGGAGTTCAATTACCTGGACTGTATCCAATTTATTTATTCATTTTTTACTTTCCAAATGTTGATCTGTGAATGTATAAGCACAGATATGCTGTATTTTGGAAGGACTTATCTGTAAAATGTTTTTAAGGAGTAAAGCATACCAACCCGAATTTCCTGAAGATTGTGAAAATTGTTCCCTACTCTCACAGAGATTTTGCTTGGAGTGTAACTTTCATCAGATTTATAATCTGCATAAATGCATAATGTCTTCACAGTAGTTTTTCTTCTGGAATTAAACAATTGCAAAATCAAGATTAGACGATAAAAATGTATCATGGTTAAATAAGGTTTAGTAAAACAGTACCATTCTTTGGAAACATTGCAACTTGTTCGAATGGTGGATTAACTCCAAAACAAATAAACACTTTTTCCTATCTGAAATGTAGCTTTATATACATTACTGTATCTAAGGATCCTTGGATTCATTAATTATCCCAAGGTTCAAATTCTAAGCAATTTTTTTTATTTATCTCAGTATTCAAGATTTGTTAACATTAACCAAATATTTGTAATTTGAAGTTTTTAAAAATATAATTTAGGTAATTCATATCTTTCAACTTTTATTTCATTCTAAAGTAATGTGTAAACAATAGGCTAGGTTTTTTTGTATATCAAAAGTGGTTGGAGTACAAATACAATATTAAGTTACAACAATGTAAGAATAATTTGTACTAAAATACCTGAGATTTTATGGGCATGAATTAAAGTTAAATTATTAAAATACATATCTAAATTATAATTTTAAAGCTAGAATAGTATAAAAGCAAATGTATAATTATACTTATTTTCAAAAGTTAGTATTTTTAAAGGCAATTATTATACAAATCAAGGCACATTTTCTGTTTTTATTTATCAAGGAAGACCAATTATGTACATTATTTCCCCACATATTCCAACTATAACTGATCCACTTAGCTATGAAAAGCTGACGTTATGCAATAATCTTAATTTTAAAATATTTAAATCTGTTTTGCGGGCAATTTAACTGTTTCTCATATTATTTTGAATCAATTTAGTTTTCAGGAGGCTTCTTTTACATTTTCACCGAATTTTTAAAAAGTTAAATTTACCTCACGATACTTCTTAGATAAACAGTATTGTATATTTAACTACAATACCATGAAATCTCATTTAACTGAATGACTTAGTGAAGAGGTGCCCCATATTCATAAAAGTCCAACAAACTGAAGATAATATTATCCTTTTGATGTAACTGAAGGAAATTATATCATTTCTGTTATACAGGTAGTCCTCAACTTATAGCCCTTTGTTTAAGTGACCATTCAAAGTTACAACTGCACTGAAAAAAATGACTTATTACCAGTTGTCACCTTTACAACCGTTGGAGCATTTCCATGGTCATGTGATCAAAATTCAGGCACTTGGCAACTGGCATTAATTTATTATGGTTGCACTGTCTTGGGGTCATGTGATCACCATTTGAGCCAGCTTCTGACAAGCAAAGTCAATGGGGGATCCCAACACCATACAATTCACTTAAAAACTGAAGTGGGTCACATAAAAACTATGGCAAAAAAAGATCTTAAATGGGGCGCACCTCACTTAACAACTACCTTGCTTAGCAACAGACATGTTGGGCTCAATTGTGGCTGTACGTGAAGTACTACCTATAATCATAGGGAGATACTTCTCTGAATGCATCCCAACATTTCCAGTGAGTTTAGGAACATTAGAAGTTCTGTCATTGAAAGCATTGATGAATCTGGTAGAAGATATCTCTGAAATGATGATGGCCAAATGGGTCATTGTGTGTGTGTGTGTGTGTGTGTGTGTGTGTGTTTGTGTTGTATAAGATTTTTTTCAAAAAAATGGGAAATGCATAATAATGAAAAAATATTGGTGCATAAATATTCACTACCTGAATTGGATGTTGACCAAATGAGGCTGTGATCCATCAGATTGCCAGTATGTATCTAGATTATCATCTCGTAACTGATCCACCCCAAAGCCTATTTTGAATATAAAGAAGCAGAGTCTTCAGCATAGCATCCTTAAGCAATCAATGTAACAAAACTAACAGTTTTATAATCCCTCCTAGGATGCATACCGTTTCCCTGAAAATATGACCTCCCCTGAAAGTAAGACCTAGCTTGATTTTTACACGGGCGCCCAATATATGTGTGCTCCTAACTAATAGGTTAGTCAGTGGATGACATCCCCCCAAAATAAGACCTGGTGCCTTTTT
>JANHGC010000566.1:60222-72682 GCA_027560395.1 Boaedon fuliginosus | reverse complement strand
GGATGGAAGGCTGAGTCAACCTTGAGCCTGGTGGGATCCGATCTGACAACCTGCTGAACAAGTCAGCAGAGTCTGCACTACTGCGTTTAACCACTGTGCCACTGGGGCTCTTGTACATTCTTGTTCTGATACCCTCCTATATTCACAAGATTATACTTCTTTATCTACTTCCCAGATAAATAATTCTGAGATGTTTTTATATTAAGCAGCAGATCTATCTTGTAATATTCTCTGAATTGTATACTGGCCGTTATAATTTCTTTATGGGAGATAATTTTCAGATATTGACTTTAAAAAATACTCATTTTTTTTTCTCTCTCTAGCAATGAATATTTTATATATAAATACTTTTTAAAAATTACCATCTTTCTTTTTTTTAAATATTTTTATATACCTTGTTAAGATGGATCTACCTACCAAAAGGAATGGGGCTTCTTTCCTAAGTCACACACAACACTGTATGACCAGAAGATGAAACTACAAAATTTATTTTATTTTATTATTTACTTTATTTTATTATTTACTTTTATTTATTTTTACTTGCCAGCAAGGCTCTTGGGCTCTGGGGTATTAGCTCTCTCTCACCTACTACAGATATTAAGAGTATACCAAATAAATTCTCTTAGAAGATAAGTAGTAGCAATTTGATTCCAAGTTACAGTGGGAATACAAAAATTCAAGAAGGTAATATAATCACCCAGAGTCACACTATATAAGAGGAACAGCCATAGACATTGAATAAAGAGGTAAACAGATTGAAATAAAATACCTTGTTGTTTGTATAACTTGTTACAGCGTCTTCACTTCTGGACAAAGGAAAATATATACAACAGAAACATTTCAAAATCAAATAAGAACTCTGTTTTCATATAAACCATCATTATTGATGTTTAGTCTTATGAAAGAAGTAAACTCTGAGGAGCATAGGGATATAGTGCATTTCATTCTGAGCAGCTTCAATAGAATGATATTCTATGAAGCCAGTACTAATCCATTGTCACCATATTAAACATATATACAACCAGTTTAATATTAACCTTAAAAATTATTTTGGACAGGGACAGCAGAGGAAGCTTATGCATCTCAGTGGTTCATCTCAGTTCATACATAGCCCCCATATCATCAATTATGCCCCCAACCCGCTTAGAGTTCCCCTTAACTGGGGAAGAGAAGCGGGGTATAAATCTAAATAAATAAATAAATAAACCCCATCCCACTGGCCATCTTAAGTGTTGCTGGCTTAGTGGTAAAATTCAGCAATTGTTTATTTCATCACATTTTTATAGTCACCCACAAAGTGACTCTATGTGGCATATTAATAAAATAAAATATATACAAATCATTTAAAAACACAATTTAAATTAAAATAAAAAACAATTCAAGGACAAAATGGCAGCAAATCATACAGAGAGTCCCTCGGTTAATTATCATATAATCATCCAACAGTCTCCACTCTTTATCACTCCTAGTTCCTGTTTTGAGGGCCTTCCGAAAGGCCAATAGGGTTGGAACCAGACTCAATCTCGTTGTGGGGGATGACAATTTTTAACCCTATCCAGCTCACAGGTTATGTAATGCCTTTCTGTATTAACTCTGACACCAACAGAAGAGATACTGGAAATTAAAACAAACAGGCAAAAATCTCTCATGTTATCTTCCTAAACTGCAATCTTTATATGTGACTTCTAAGAGTTGAACACTGAACACGTTTGAAATTCCAACACATTTGGAAGATAGCAAGTGAAAGAAAGCTAGCTGTAAGTCTAGCTTTAAGATCATATCCTATGCATGTGTTAACTGGGCAACTAAGGCTTATGGTGTCAGTAAAAATAAAAGACAGATGATTAGCTTGTAGTTCAGCCATGTTCAATTGCACCCTGTTTTAAAATGGAGCAGCAACCTATTTCTTATTTGCAAACTATTAAAATTCTGGCCATACCAAACATCATTGTGCAAGAGCTTAACTATCAATCCAAATGCCTGTTAACAATACTATTGATGAGAAATATCAGAGCTCCTGCCTCACCCCCTGAGCACTCAAATTGACACAAATACTAATTTCATTTTGATATAAAGTTGAGAGTGGGCATTTTGCATCAGTACCTGGGTTTTCAAATCAACTTGTATTTGTTGCTAAAATAAGGCAAAATCAGAGTGTATGTTTAATATGTACATGATCTTACATATTCTTTCTATATATGCAATCTATCAAGTTGTCAAGAACTATGGTTTATGTAGACACCCAGGCTGGCTAAAAGGAGGATGTAAGATTCTATCCTTTGTTGATTAGTAGAGAACCATACAAAGCACAAGTATTATAAGAAGGGAGAATTAATCCTCTATACCTCAACCCTTCCTTTGACCAAAATTGATTTCTGTAACAACTTGGTCATATAGTTTAGCTAATTTATATACGGTCTTCCTCAATCTGACACCTTACAGATACCTTTGAGGTGAAATTTCCGTAATACTCAGTAAAAGGGATAATGTGTGTAGTTGAGGAAAACATACTACTACCTCATACTGCTTTGCTTTTCTGTACATTATTCTCTCTATAACTGTAGAATAAGTTCTATCTGTCCTACCATCTTAACCTTTAAACACACAGGCTTACTTACTCTAGATCCTCATCCTCTGAATCAGATTCTTCGCTGTTTCCTCTGCCATTCTTAATCAAATCAGCATGGCTCAGTTCTTCTATGACTTTATTCACATCAACGTCAAATACTTTTTCATATAGCAATTCATACAGAATAGCTAGTTAAGACACAAAACAAATACCAATGGGCACTTATCACAAACATACTTTACTTATATTAAAATTTTAAAAAGCTCCAAAAGGGACTGATGACAAAACTGAGGACCTTTTAAAGTTAGGCAGCAAGTATAATTTTCCAGAGGTTAAGGGTGCACCCTATCTGACTTTTGGGCACTGGGATTTTGAGGGTTTTTTGTTGTTATTCTGTCTCTCACAACTACAATAAACCTACCATTACAATTATGGCCTAGTCATTTCTTTGTCAGAGGGCAAACAGAAAAAATCAGCAGGGGATCAAATACTTATTTCCCTCACTGTAGATGAAGCAAACAATCAAACACCACATCCATTTTTACACTATGTCCATTTTAGGTATGATACATACACATACATATTTCATTAATAGCTGTGTTTAGACATTTTAAATTACAATTCCAGCTACAATATAATTTAGGGCGGGCAACTCAAATACAGGAGCTCATCTTAATATATATTTCATGGATACCTGCCATAAGGGCTACTAGCGCACCCAATTCACTTGGTTTTCATCATTTGTTATGTTGTTTTTGTTGTTGTTAATTTTGTCACCAACTCACTGTCAGGGTTATACTAGGCAGCTTACAACAATAAAATGAGAAATGAAGAGAAGTGTAAACATAATAGTAATAAAATAATGGAACAGTGGAATCTTGGAGTGTAGGATGTTCCAGAGCAGGGGTCTCCAACCTTGGCCACTTTAAGACTTGTGGACTTCAACTCCCAGAATTCCTCATCCAGCTTTGCTGAGGAATTCTGGGAATTGAAGTCCCTAAGTCTTGAAGTGGCTATGGTTAGGGTTAGAGTTAGAAACATATACAGAAACATGCAACTACGCGAGGGATTATCTCTGATTTCCTAACTAATGATTACATTTCAAAGTTGATATATCACATTAATACTTACACTGACAAAGAGCAGCTTTGATTTTGTAGTCTATAGGATAGACAATGTCATAGTGATTGCCATTTGAAAAACACAGCAATATCTAAAAAGGAGCACAAGAATACTTAAGATATAATAGTTAACAAATTTACACACTGACAAATTAAAGACTAGCACAATACTTCCTACATTGCTTCTGTAAAAAACTCACAATTCTTCAAGTTCTATGAGTTTCAAGATCTATCTCCGTTGGATTCATCTTACCTTGTTGGGAAAGCCATTTTCAGTTATATAAGAAGGAGTGCAGTTTGGTTCCCGATATATTATAAAATCTTTTCTAGAAAATACATAAAGGGAAAAACCATCTATATAAATCACAAGTTTTATCATGAAATGGATAATAAATAAAAATAGAATAGACTGATCTTGACGAAATTGTGCATGAATCTTTTGTTTAATGAGCTTAGATATATAATTCAGGAAAAATATCTTGTGAATTCTGCAATGGCAACACTATTAACTGCAAGACTCAGGTCAAGGATTAGGAATTGGCAATAGCTCTTAGATGGAACAGGACTGCTTAACAGAACCTGATATTCTCTCCACTCCTCCCTCAGTACCAAAGTTTCACCCTTATCTGCTTCTAATACTTCTAGATCTCCCTTTAAAATTGTCAGTTAAGGGCCAGAAAATAAATAAGGTTCCTTCGATCCTTAGGACAGTAACACCCATGCTAAGTTTATTCTGCAAACTTCGCCAACCAAATGTTATCAACCCTCAAGAAGCCATGAACAAGCCTAGCAACACTAATCAGACACAACACCCTATTTTCTTCCTTTACATTATGCTTGTAATAATGCCTTAAGTTCCTTGATTTCTTCCTTAAATAGAATGTTAGAATATACAGGTAGTCCTCAACTTACAATCACAATTGGGCCCAAACTTTATGTTGCTAAGTGAAACATTTGTTAAGTGACTTTTCTTGTCACAGTTGTTAAGTGAATCATTGCAGCTAGTAAATTAGTAACACAGTTGTTAAGTAAAACCGGTTTCCCCACTGACTTTGCTACTCAGAAAGTCGCAAAATGGGATCACACGACCCCTGGACATTGCAACCTTCATAAATATGAGCCAAACTTCTGAATTTTGATTATGTGATCATGAGGATGCTGCAATGGTCATAAGTGTGAAAAACGGTCATGTCACTTTTTTCAATGACATCGTAAATTTAAATGGTCACTAAATGAACTATTGCAAGTCGAGGACTACCTATAATACAGTATACACTTTGGTTTTATCCATGCATCTGTATTTCCAGGCAACGTTAGTAGCTTATACAGTTGAGCAGTCTAATAAAGACTAATCAACTCTAGCAACATTTATACTGGAAAAAACTTGTTGATATGATTCTTCCTTTATTCCTACTCTTCTGGCCTTGTTCTCCAAGTATCTGGTTGTGAGACCCCGTTTCTGAAGCTAAATCAGTTGGCATTGTTGCCGTTTTACCAGTTCCCCTGTTCAGCAGCCTCCCTGTCTGAATGCCATCCCAGAATTGGCAGTAGAGTTCCATAGGCTTATGATCCTATGGAATCTTCCATTCCTGGGTTTGGCCTTGGAAGCAGCCCGAGTTCACGGCTACCATGGCCTATCCCACATCATCTTGAATCCAATTAAAGGCAGTGGTCACACATCAGATATGATTTTTTTGTTGGATCATTGGCAATGTGATCTGATGGGAAAATCTACCACTATCCCCCGCCCCCCACCCTTTACATGGTGAGATCACATCTTGGTGTCCTTGAGATTCTCTTTATGCCATCCGCCTCCAAAAGGAGCCTGGAGCCCTTTGAGCAGTATGTCCCCAGCAACTGATGGAGCCAAATGGGTTCCAGGGGGATCTGAGGAATATCCCTAGGGCTTTACTACAGAGTCCTGCCGAAGTTCTGGTTATGTCCTGGAACCAAAGGGTGGCTGAGGCTTTGGATAGGATATCTCCTGTGCACCTTCTCTTGGCCCATTGCTCCAGACTCTCCCCATGGTTCACACAGGAGCTATAGGTTTTTAAAAGAGCAAAGAGACACCTAGAATGCCGCTGGATGAAAAAAGAGATACATCCACCCAGACACAATTTAAAAATTGCTATTAAAGCCTACCAGATGTTGTTAACAGTGGCAAAATGCCCCTCAAAAAAACATATCTTGATCCCACCTGTCTGGACAATTTCTATCCAGTCTCCCACCTTCCCTGATTAGGGAAGATGGTAGAGAAGGTGGTTGCTTGGCAGCTTTAGAGGATCCTGGATGAAATGGATTATTCCACCATTACAAAATAAAATTGATCAATTTGTTTATATTTTTCTATAAGTTGCCACATTAAAAAAAATACATCATATTGGTTTGGGCATTATTCTTTTGAACGTTAAAGAATTGTTTCTTACTTGAACATAAGAGAAAGGGCACTTATTTCAACTTGTCCAACCCACTCCTATAGTAGAAAGAGAAAAAAATATTGCAAGTAAATAATAAGTAACATGTAGATAACCAGTGAAATTCCCAAACGTTATTTAACAACCCTTAAATCATTAGCAAGCAGAAATAGTTAATATTTCAATTTAACCTTTATAAATTATAAGAATTATGACCCAAATTGTAATATAACCTATCTCAATGGCTCCAGATTGGGAAAAGTTTATTTAATAAACCTCAATGAATGTGCATTTCTTACACCAATATTAAAATTTTTGTAATTCCACAGAAGTTTTCATGAATTTTTAATTCATTTAAAATCAATTGTTTCCATTTTTAGCATATGCTCCTTATTCTTCCTGAAGCATGGCTGTCTGGTACTCAAAATATCCTGTCCAAAAAATTTTGGTCCATAACCTTATAACGTTATTGAATCCTTCAATTCCGGCATGCTTTGCTTACACTGGAAGAATGTATCCTAGCTACCCCTATTTTTGCTCTCCTTTATACGGAGGGCCCTATCCAACAATACAACCTGCCTCTAAGCAATTTAACCAGAAAAAATAATCCCTGACTTCAAATTCCAAATACTACCTTTTTATGTGAAACAAGAGTGAAAACTCCACAGTAAGGCTTAATGCATAATGCAAAATATTAAAAATATTGATCTTGTCTCCACCTCCAATGATGCTGCAGTTCAAATACGGGAAGGATCAACTGCATTCTTATCGTTGCCCAATATGTAGAAAGAACTCAAGAAAAGGTAAAAAAAAAGCAAGAGCAGGAAAGAGCAATAGGCAATATACAAAAATGCCAAAACAGATATGCATTAAATCTGCCCCTTTATAGCCTGGCATTGGAGACTTACAGTATTAATTACATTAATTTGAAAAACTGTATTCCAGACAGAACAATAGCATATTTTGTTATATTTTGTTCCAGCACTAATGCCTTTTATTCTTCTGGTTTATCATTTCCTTTGAGGAGCCAACAGAAAAAAATTATCCCACCATTACCTCAAGGGAGAAGTAATAACTTACTTTTCGAGCCCCTAGCCGCCTCGAGTTCCCTTTGACTGGGGAAATGAGGCGGGGTATAAATCAAAATAAATAAATAAACAAACAAACAAACAAACAAACTAACTAACTAACTAAATAAAAAACTGAACTTCAAACATTTGAATTACTATGAACACCAGAGCCAGATTAATACGCTCCCTAAGTGAGTATCACAAACAGACTCTCATTCTCTCTATTTTAAATTTACAGAAGCGGATAAAAACTTCCCTACAAATTTTATTCCTCCAATCCCCAATTCTACTTGCAAAACTAGGTGAAGAAGCTATGGGCTCAGTAGGTTGCATAGACAAATACTTTAATGTCTCTGCCACAACACATATTAAGGCCTGTGATTCTATACTCAGTCCTCAAAGACCTCCTGCAAGGCTTTGAGAATGGAGGAAATAGCAATAGCAATAGTCCCTAGACTTATCTACCTCTTCACAGTGCTTTACAACCCTGTCTAAGTGGTTTACAGAGTCAGCATATTGCCCCCATCAAGCTGAGTCCTCATCTTACCGACCTCGGAAGGATGGAAGGCTGAGTCAATCTTGAGCCTGGTGAGATTTGAACTGCCAAATTGCAGGCAGCCGGCAAGCAGCAGAAGTAGCTTATAGTACTGCATTCTAACCACTGCACCACCATGGCCATCCTCAGATTAGAGGAAAAGCTGTTCTATATGAGGGAACTGCCACCCAGAACACCCATTGGGCTCCTCTGTCCACCTCCTAGATAGATGGGACAGTAAGCTCTCTGACCATCCAGGTCACACAGACAAAAACTATAAAGGAAATACGGTTTTGTTAGATTCCCAGGAATTATTAGTCAGGAGTTTTATCCTGATAATAGATTCCTATACTAATTGCCTTTTCTTATTATTTCTAATTTTCCAGCAAAAACAGTTTATTCACTAAGTCATTTTAAGTTCTGACAAGAGAAAAGATATGCCAAGACCCATTTTACTGCTTAAGGAACTATATCACCAGGAATCACTGATTCCTTGTTTTCATATACACTATTTATTATTTTTGTGTATTGTGTGAAGTTTGTCTTTCTTTTGCTTTATGCAAGCCATAATAAACAAATCTCTATTTGCAGGAAATGTACATGTTCTGTGCAACCTCAAATCTCCCCGAACCACTTGAAGTAGTGGGTACAAATAGTCCTTGATTTACAAGAATTCATGCACGTCTGTTTAAAGTTGCAACAGCACTGAAAAGTGACTTATGACCATTTTTCACATTGATGTTGCAGCATTCCTATGGTCACATGATCAAAATTCAGATGCTTGGCAACTCACTCATATTTATCACAGTTGCAGGGTCCTGGGATCATCTTATCCCCTTTTGCAAACTTCTGACAAGTCGGATTCACTTAACAATTGTTGCTAATTTAACAACTACGGTGATTTACTTAACAACCGTGGCAACAAAGGTTGTAAAATGGGGCAAAATTCACTTAACTGTCTCGCTTAGCAACATAAATTTTGGGCTCAATTGTGGTCGTAAGTCAAGGACTACCAGGAGTCACTCATACATTTACTTTTTTAACCATCTGAAAAACTGTTACATGTAGAGTTCATATGCAAGATT
Source organism: Boaedon fuliginosus (assembly GCA_027560395.1). Classification (NCBI taxonomy): domain Eukaryota; kingdom Metazoa; phylum Chordata; class Lepidosauria; order Squamata; family Lamprophiidae; genus Boaedon; species Boaedon fuliginosus. Next base: position 63,888 of record JANHGC010000566.1, on the reverse strand, counting down.
TAGTCCTTAAAGAGAATGAGATAACTCAAATGTTATATATGTGGTTAATTTGATAGTACATACCTGTGGATTTTCCAGGTGCTTCAGATATTCCTCAAATGACCCCTCTATAAACTGTAAAGTATGAAAATGAAAAGGTATTAATAGCACTGTGAAACATCCAGCTTTACTCCTAAGTAAAGTTAACAAGGCTCACTTCGGCAAAAATATTTGATCAAGGATCCTTACTTCTAATCTTCAAATTGTGGAGATTTACGATTTACTCATAAGTAAAACTCTAAAAATTATAGATATAGCTTCGGAGTAGCATCTAGGAATGCACCAGGTCATATATTAACTTTCCATAATTGTAAGCTGGTAACTCAGGGGAAGACATTGGGACACTGTGGAAAAGACTCCAGGCTGTTTATAAACTTAATGACTTTCAGATGTAAATAGACTTCAATTCCCAGAATTCCCAGACTAATTCTATGAGATGAGGCTGCATAGCTGCAAGTTCTCAATATTGATAAATGCTTTACTACAGAAATTTCAAAATTTCAAAATAATGCATGTACCTTGGATACATCCAGGTCTCATGTCGCCATATGCCGATCAAAGTGAATATATTTATCATATTAACGTTTCTATATATATATTATATAACTATATTGTTAGAACATAATGTTAGCCACTTGTACACCCCAAAGCATTCTTAAAACCTAATGAGTCCTAATGGGTCCCAGAAAGTAATTGGCTTCATAACAGGTTAATAGTTGATAAAAGCCTTAATTACCTTGGTACTCACCAAATGTTTTGGGCTAGAATCTCACATATATCAAAAACAGCACTGCCACTAGGCATTCTAAGTGGGAATTGTGGAAGTTGAAATTAACCATAGTTGAAAGTACCAGTACAAAATTGAAGAGTCTTGGGATGATGCATATAGCATGTAGGAAAGTTTTACTGAACTGCCTGATATTGATGTGGTACATATCACATTGAACTGGGTTTCACATATCATAGTTAAATAAACCACAGTTAAGTGACAAGTAGCTGAATTTACCCTATATACAAAACCATAAAACATGGTTAACAACTACAGTACGCTAAACCAAAAAACAGCAAACAGAGCATGACGCGATCAAGTTTGACACCCGTGCCATAAAGGAAAACAAAAAATTTGATCATCATCATATGGTAATAGATGGTTTCTTTAGTTTTTTATATTTTAGCTTCTCTCCATTATAAATCACAACATTTGACACAAGGAATAATCAAGAAGTGATCTATTCAAGCACCACCCATAGATCCTCTTAGCTGGAATAAAATGACTGCTCATAGCATTGTCATAAGCAAATTGACCATGTTTTTTCTCAGAGCATAATGGTAAAAAAATGAGATGAGCTTAAAAGGTACAGATATAATAGTTATCTATAATATAATAATGTGTTACCGCTTCAAATTTCTCTCTGTTTTTCCTCAGATAATTTATACAGGCGATCCTAACATCAAGGTGCTGAGACTGCGAGTGGAAAACCTGGAAAAAGATTATTTAAAAAAAAATGTATATTTACTTACAATTTAAAATCTAAAAGATTAAAGTTGTTAAATTAGAACTAGAATTTAGCTTTAATTTATAAATTAAATTGCTTTTGCCAATTTTAAAATAAGCTTTCAAAAATGATTATCTTTATTTAACGTAACATATCCAGAAGAAACCATCTGAGTCCAATCTATATTTTGGAAATGATTTTTTCTACTTCAACAATATTTAGTTGTTTATCTAGAAAATTAAAAAATAAAATGATCTCTTATCCTTCAGAATTGCGGCTGTCCATTCAACCACAGAATAATCAACCAGTTTGCAGCAGTTATATGTTTCCAGTGAAGCTAAGTAAAAGACCTAATTCAAAGAAACCATGGACCCGTCTCAAATCTGTTATCATTCCATGCAACTAGTCACAGGAATACCTTACATATATATTAAATCAATTTTAGCACTTCTCTGATAAATATATGACATTAAAATACAAAGTACAGTACAGTAAGGTAAAATCTCAAGAAACTAATATCTGAAATTTTAAAGTTCAAGGACCAGATGATGATGAAGGCACTTAAAACGATTACTCATGCCCTTATCACCTCGTGCTTGGACTACTGCAATGCTCTCTACATGGGGCTGCCCTTAAGGAGCACTCGGAGACTTCAGCTGGTGCAAAATGCAGCCGCGCGGGTTGTCATGGGGGAACCTCGGTACTCCCATGTAACACCACCCCTGCGCGGTCTGCATTGGCTTCCGGTTGTCTTCTGGGTGCAGTTCAAGGTGCTGGTAATGACCTTTAAAGCCCTACAGGGCGTAGGACCAGTGTATTTGCAAGACCACCTGCTGCCACCGATGGCCTCCCAGCTCCTGGTTCGGTCCCACAGAGTCGGCCTCCTCAGGGTGCCTTCGGCCAGGCAGCGCTGGCTGGTGACTCCCAGGGGGAGAGCCTTCTCTGTGGGAGAACCCACCCTCTGGAATGGTTTGCCCCTGGAGCTCCGGACAACTCCCGACCTCCGATCCTTCTGGCGTGCCCTGAAGACCTGCCTCTTTCAACGTGCAGGTTTTGGATGAGCCCATTGTTAGTTTTTAAATATTTGTTTAATTCGATCCCATTTTTAAACTTGTTCTCCCCCTTTTAATTTAAATTATTTATTGGATTTCATCGAAATTGAATACGGTTTTAAATTTTGTATTGTATTGTTTTAATCGTTGTGAGCCGTCCTGAGTCCTTAGGGAGAAGAGCGGCATATAAATCCAATAAAATGAATGAATGAATGAATGAATGAATGAATGAATTAATTAATTAATTAATTAATTAATTAATTAATTAATAAATGACCCCTTCAAGGCTGTTTAGGCTCTTTTCAGAATCCTTCAAACGAGTAAGCTTGGTGCAGGGCTACAGAGATTGCGGTCCACACATCCAACCTCGTCCAAGATCAACCCGGAAGCCTCCCCAAATTTATTTTCTATTTTCTTTAAAATTTATATTTCATTCTGTGATGTGTGGGAGGGGAATCTGTCCTACTAAAACACGAACACCCTGGAACACTCAATAGCAGTTTGCAAGAATAGAAAGGACAAACATTATAGATTTGGTAGTTGATTATATTATAGGTGTACTTCCAGGATCAATTTGCATACAGATTAAAACTTTGTAGAGGGTCAGATCACAGAGCTAAATCCCTAGTATTTCTTTAAAAAGACAGAATCCATTTCACCATTAAGTGGCTCTTACTGTCCTCACACTGTATATTGCAGAGGATTCCTGTTTTCAATTCTTGGGCTCCTGGGTCTTGCTGTTAGTACCATTTATCTGTAGAACAATGAGCATCAATATTTATTTACTTGTGCATGAACACAAAAGTCAACACAATGAGCGTTTTGAATGATGTTGCAAAATTGTAGAATCAGAGTGTTTTTAAGATTTATTGGTTACCTTGAGGATTGGAAATAGCCAAGAGAAATGCATTGAGAAATTGGAAAAAAATATCAGTGAGTAGAGTAGAGTAGAGTAGAATAAAATAGAATAAAATAGAGTAGAGTAAAGTAGAGTAGAACAGAACAGAGTAGAATAGAATAGAATAGAATAGAATAGAATAGAATAGAATAGAATAGAATAGAATAGAATAGAATAGAAT
>JANHGC010000559.1:250691-271733 GCA_027560395.1 Boaedon fuliginosus | reverse complement strand
TCCTTCCTTCCGTCCTTCCTTCCTTCCGTCCTTCCTTCCTTCCTTCCTGCCTACCTCCCTCCCTCCCTCCCTCCCTCCCTCCCTCCCTTTTCATCTGCTCCCTCTATTCTGGATGTGAAAAGACTTACAAATAAACTAGCTATAGCAATCCTTTAAGAAGAAACGGCTGAAAAAAATTGCAATATGAGTTACTCATAAAAACCACATCTAGACCAGAACTCCATCAGCATCCTGTCCTCTGCACCTCAGGGGGAAAAGCCTGGTCTTCACAGCCTTCCAGAAGGCCAACAAGGTCAGGGCTGCCTCCATCTCAAGGTAGAGGCTATTCCGCAAGACAGGTGCCCTGATCCAGAAGGTAAGCAATGCCACCAAATGGACCCATTGTGCCGGACATAGTAGAATGGGTAGAAACAGTTGCCGTTGATTGTTTCTTTACTCCAGGCCTCATGGCTGTGGTATCTAGAACAGAGTCACACAACTTGCCCCTTCTAGAAATGGTTGGCATGTTGCGTTCATGAGACAGAAGAGGAAGTACATTAAATACAAGGAACATTACATCAACTGCATGCTGTCTCCATTGGCATGCTAGCTCAGTTACCTCCATTAGCTTAGCTCAGGCTTGCCCACTGCGCCCTGAGCACACCCACTGCAGGGACTGCAGCTCTTACCCCATCATTCTGGGTCCCAAGATGGCTCCTGATCAGGGGGGAAAAAACCCTGTACAATCCTGGCTCTAAAGCAGGGGTGTCCAACCTTGGCAACTTTTAAGACTTGTGGACTTCAACCCCCAGAATTCTCAGCCAGCATGGCATCCACTCAGCCACCCCATCGCTTGCTTCTCCTCGCTATTGATTTGGAAGTGGTCACTCTCAGCTGAGGATTGCAGGGTATTTGCAACTTTTCCAACACCCCCTATAAGGGCCAAACCCTGATTGTGATCTGCTGGGTCTTGGCAGGTACAAATCTGTGGAGAAATTGTATGCCCTTCGGTATCGCTTCCCACTGGAGAGCTTTGCCGTGTCTGTGAATCCCATTTCTTCTGGGTATGGGGATAAAGCAGCAAAATGATGCTAAAGTTAAAAGAAGATTTAAGAAGCAAAACAAAACAAAAAAAATTAAAAATCTCATCCGATCGCGGAACTTGCCAACATTGTTTATGAACAAGTGCACAGATTGGAGCCCAGATGTTTTTCTTAGGAGAACCGGTTTATGTCTTCTCCAGAAGCACGGCTCCTTCCTCTAAGGAAACATCTGAAGTCAACTTTCCGAAAATGGAAATGCTGTAATGGCTTCTAAAAAAGAACAGCCTCGCTTTTGCAACTTCGCCAGTCTGAGGACGAATTGAAAGGACTTGGGTGTGCGCTGCGGACGAGGAAGCAAGCGAGGTCCACAACAACAACAAAGCAAAAGGAAGTTTTGTAAAAGTTGATCAAGGAAAGCTATGATTGCCTGGGAAATATCTCAAGTCTCCAATTGGGATGCTCTGGCCGTGGGGCCGTCTATTAGCCATTAAAATTGCAGGTAATCCTTGACTTACAACAATTCATTTAGTGACCGCTCCCAGATACGACATTGAAAAAAGGGACTGATGACCAGTTTTCACACGCACAACCGTTGCATGGTCACATGATCAAAATTCCAATGCTTGGCAACTGACTTGTATTTCTGACGGTTGCAGTGACCTGGGGTGATATGATCACCTTTTGCGACCTTCTGACGAGCAAAGTGAATGGGGAAGCCAGATTCATTTAACCACCGTGTTACTAACTTAATAATTGAAGCCATTCATTTAACAACTGTGGCAGGAAAGGTCATAAAATGGGGCAAAATTCACTTAACTGTCTCGCTTAGCAACAGCAAGTTTGGGCTCAGTTGTGGTCATAAGTTGAGGACTACCTGCATCTTCCTGTAATATAATATAAATAGGAATGTAAATGGAGCACCAAGGAGAGATTGCCTTGGGAGAAAACTATTTTGCCTAGGCCTGTAAAACATTTTTTCCCCAAACTTTCACAGCTGTCCTTTGGGAGTTGCATTTTTGTCTTTGCTGAGCTTTGAATGTGAATGGAGACATTATTTATAGCTTCAGGATACAGTCTTTTTGCTTTTCATGTTCCAGACCACAAGAGGCAGACAGATTCAATTCTCATTATTTTGTCATGAGCTCTGCAGTATTTCCCCCCCCCCCTTTTTGTAAAATAGCACAGAGACATTCTAGGTTACTCTGTTTGTTTTGGTTGGAATGGAAGGCAAAAGAACTAAAAGCAAATTTCAAAATGCTTTTCACAAAAATAATTTAAAAAGTGGCTAATATTAGAGTTAAGATTTTTAAAAACAAGGCAGGAATTTTGAATACAGAGGTTTAGCACGTCTGCCACGAGTTGTTTAATATATTGGCAAGGAGTTAGTTGTTTTATTGGTTTTAATATAATTATGTGGCTTGATTTTTGGACCGAAAAGAAAATGACCATGCACTAAAAAAAAGCCAACTAGAGGTTATATATACAATTTTCCTCTTCAGTATTCTGAGTTCTTTTATATTAAATTATTTCAGGTATTGTTACTGGGCAAGGTTACAACCTAAATATCTGCCAATCAGATTTCTGAGTTTAAATGAAGTTAGCAAGTTGTGGGCTTTGACGTATTATGCTCTATGAACAGAATTAATGAATGACTGTTCTAAAATTTGCTTTACGGTATCCAGCCAGACTTTGAAGCGATTGTTTTTTTAATTGACTTATTGATTGCAATCCAGGAACAGTATGATTGCAGATGGACTTGGTTTATTTCTGTTTTCTGGGCTTTCTCCTTGTATGCTCCTTTCATGCTCCGGACTGATTCATAGCAGTGCAAACTAGCAATTGCTCAATAATGGAGGAATACTTTTTTTTCCTGGAATTATCAGAAATCTACAATCAATAAATGTATTTTGTCTATCTGCAAGATTAGGTTTGTCTTATATTTGTTTTACTCAACAAGAGATAGATAAATAAACAAATAGGGCTGATTGGGATATGATTTGGTATCAGCTGATTTACGTTTTTATATAGTTGTTCATTCTGGAGCCCATGCTGTAGGCATGAGTTTGCTTCTGGCCTTTGGAGAACTCAAGAGTGCAGAATGAACAAAAGTTTGTTGTTCTTTATTTTGTATATGGATCTGCCAAACTGTGGAGAGGACACCAGACTGGATGGATATACAATATAGATAAAATACAGTGTTTATGTGTCAGGACCTGGATTGGCTGCAGCGCTCAGACCAGGAAGACGTGCTTCTGGCGTTGTATAAGAGTAGCTCGAATGCAATCCAGCTCTGACAACGTTTTCAATTTAGTTAGATCTCTCTCGTTCCTGTACGCAGAATAAACCCAGTTATTGATTGTTTCGCTGGTGTGCTGTTTTTCTGTCCGTAACTCGACGAAGAGCTGACATTATGTTAATTTTTTTCTCCGAGATCTATATAAGGTCATTCTTACCTAAATCTCCTTTTTGGGCTTGTATGCCATGTTATGAAGCTGGCCCATACTATACCAGGGAGCAAATCTGCCAGCCAGCTACAGCTCCTAACTCTCAGAGGCCTCCAATAATACAATACTGGTGAAGTTTAAATATGAAATATTTAAATCATCAGTACATTGACTTCAATAGGCTGGTCCCATTTTAAATACATTTTTATACATTCTCTCTTCTGTACTGATTTTTTTAGTTTAATTCAGTGTGGTCCATGAGCTGAATTCAGTCCCATCAGATGGAGTAAATAATATGGGAGAGAAGACCAGATTTAAAAGTCTTCTGCAAAAGACCTGCAGTCTAAATGTCATCCATTTGGCCATGAAAGAAATAAGCACAAGAGAAAAGCATTTCTAAGTGTGATAAGGGATCAGTCAGTTGATGGTATTGATTAATACAACTCTGAGACTTGTTCGGATTTTGTGTAATTTGATTATTAAATCATTAAGAAGTTTTCAAAAGGTAACTCCGTTAATCCCCTATAGCAAAAGTAACAAAGAATTTTTAATCAATTCACTGCTACTTTTAAGTCTTATGAATCACAAAAGCTTGTAAAAATTGTCATCAGGATGCCACAAGTCTGTGCTTCTATTTTTAGAAAACTCATAGTTAAAAAATAAAATATCCTGTTTATGATTTTTAATGATTACCAACACTTCACAATGAAATGTACAAAGGTATTGAAGTGGTATAGCTTGCCTGCCTCACTCCACTTGTTCATAGGTTTCAAGCCTATTTGGCAATTGAATACCTTAAGAGGTACTCAGCCAATTGCCAATACTATAAAAGTATAATAGTTCATTCAAGTAATCCTGAGGATGCAAGAATACTAGTTTGTTCAAGTAATCCTGAATAATCTTGGAAAAGCCACATTAATGTAAAATCGAATAATGCAAAGGTATTACAAATAGTTGTGTTTGGGCAGTGGATTATGTAAGTGATTCTCAAGCAAATCATTATATATGGCGAAAAAGAAGATAAGGTCATCTTTGAGTCCAAGGCATAATATATTTGTTTATTTTATGCATACATTTGGGGCGTCTCAGAAGGTGAAACTAAGTCAATGGTAGCATGACTGTGCAACCGATGTGTTGTTTTTTGTGTGTTGCTTATACACAGATTTGGTTAACTTGTTGTGGCTGTATTGCCTTTTTTTAACAACCTGCAGCTGCAGATATCTTTGCCAATATAGCAGGTAAAATGGACCCAGCATGGAATAGCTATCATTATCTTTGCTCCCTTCAGTTTGGCCTTCAGTTATAAAAATGAAATAATAAAAACTCAGTGTTTCTGAGGAGCATCTCTGGGGGGAAATGTGTTCCACCTAGATCAAGTATGGCTGTTTTGAATTGTTAATGCTCAGCCTCCCTCCTCCTCCCATTTCTTGGGAAGCCTATAAACTTCTCTGGTCTCCCTGTCGTGAGCTCTAATCCTTTCACCTCTCTCTCTCCTCTTAATGATTATTCCAGGATCACCACTGTAAACATGTCGTTTCAACCCCTCACTTAATGACCAATGTTTGTTTTTGTGCTAAATGACAAGTTGAAAGAATCTAAGATGCAGCAGCTACGCCTCCTCAAATGGCATCCATTCAAGAAGCTGTCAAGGGCCGGCTGTCTTTAATGTAGTCAAATGTCTTTATTTTAGGAGATCTTTCTAGGAGGCCGCCATTATTAATATGCATGACCAGGGACATTTTTTTCCATAAAAGGCCTTCAGCACGTGGGGGGCTGCATCTGCGTGTTTTTCTGCAACATGAGTGGTCTATTGTTAGTAACTACCACCTCCCGGGCTGCTGTCTGTGCAGGAGCCCCAAGAGAGGAGGGAAAATGTTTTGAAATTCCCTGAATGGAGAGTTTGCAGCCAGCTGGCTCTAGCATACAGACTGGAGGTGAAAAGAGGACTTTTTTCAGACTTTCTTTCCCTTTTGGCTGCTTTCTCTTCCTGGAAAATGAATGCATCAAATTAAGCAAAATAAAATATAATCACTTACACGTATTATTTACACAGTTCCCAATGAATTATAAAAATAAAGCGAAAACTGTATCTCTAGCCCCCAGCTCCTTTGTGGAGAAAAGACAAATAGACTGCCTAAAGCACTGATAGTGCCTTATAGTTACATATTATTTCACCCATCTATGTCTTGCCTATCAAAATAAACAACATGGTGCATAATCTAACAGTGTAGGATTAAAGTTAATAAATGGAGAGTAATGGATTAGATCCAGAATACTCTCAGAATCATTTACTGAGCAGAAGTCCACTCACTGTTTTCTTGCTTATAGGAGACAGTAGTCTCTTCTGCAGCCCAACTACCATTTCACACGTTGTTCCATGGATCCCTCCAAAGCTGATTTTCTTTTAGAGTGTTAACATCAGAGTAAAGAAGTTCCTTCAGCATAAAGGCATCATTGAATAAAAAATATTTCAAAGATCGAAGGAACTCTTCTGTTGACAAGTGGCAAACTTGAGGCGAACAAACAAAATTGGCAATGCCCTAAAATATATTGTATTAGTTAACTTTAAACAGAGACAACAGTATATGAAATACATTCCAAAAATTACGCTTTGGAAAATATGCATCCTGTCTGCCTGCTGGAGGCTAGAAACAGCAGCAGACAAAAATAGGCCCAGGGTGCTTTATTTGGCACTACAGAAGAAGATATATGTATCACTTGCTCGTACCTGCCATAATTCCAATCATTGGTTGACCTGGAGCAGAGAGATTCCCTGGCAAGAAACCTGAGGATAATACATTCTTAAAAGGACAGCGTTTTGTTTCCCTTCCAGAAACATTTACTTATGTAATCTTTCTTTTCAAGCTTGGCAAATCTCTCTCTCTTCTATGTAATATTTAACCGCAGGGAATCACAAGACACACTTGTAGCATATTTAAACTTTCAAAGAGGATTATAGAAAATGTCCCTTCTAATCCCTTCTAATTTAAGGGACTTTTTACCACCTTCATGATGCAAGAGGCAACATGGATTTTTGATGCGCTAGAAAACAAAAGCCATTTCCTCAACTGGTTTAATCACATCACTTTAAAGCAAACTTTTATTGGATTAAAAAATCTTGTGCCACCCCACAATTCTATTTTGTTTGTGTTATATATTTTTATGATTTCAAATGATTTTTTTTTAAAAAGGGATTCATGATCTGCTTGATCCCCCTGCCCCCAAGATCAATCTGAGTTTGATTTCTGGGAACTATACAGGCACATCCAGGTAGGACTTTGGCAACAACATGAAGTGATTTGCCACTGCCATTTTCCAGGATATTCTTTTCCTTTCACTTCCCCGCCTAGCCTCCAGGCCTGGGATTTCCTGCTAGTTTTCAACCCAGGCATTATTCAGCACTGGCCCTGCTGAGCTTTGTAAAATTTGATGAGATCAGCTCGGTGCTACAATGGAAATAGCTTTGATCAAAATTCTTGGATTGTAATTCAGGTCCTCGACTGTGTAATCACATTTAAAAGTGGCATCTATCTACTGTCCCTTCAGTGAAATTTCTCAAGTGCTTCACTTACAATGTTGGCAGCCATGTTACAGACTACTAAAAATGTTACCCAAGACGGTGGCTCTGACTGGATTCACACTCAGTACCACAGAGTTCATCCTTTGGATAGCTCTTATATAAGGTTGTACAGGTAGTCCTCAATTTACGACCACAATTTGACCCAGAATTTATGTTGGTAAGTGAGCTTTGTCCCATTTTATGACCTTCCTTGTTATTGTTATTAAGTGAATAAGTGCAGTTAAGTTAGTAACATAGTTGTTAAGTGAATCTGGCTTCCTTGCTGACTTTGCTTGTCAGAAGGCCACAAAAGGTGATTACATGATCCCAGGACGCTGTGACTATCATAAACATGAGTCAGTTGTCTGAATTTTAATCGCATAACCACGGAGATACTGCAACAGTCATGTGAAAAACAGTCATAAGTCACTTTTAGTGCCTTGAATGGTGATTAAATGAACAGTTGTAAGTTGAAGATTATTCGTAATTGGAAATATTATACTGTATGTCCAAATAGAAAGTCAGCTATACTTACTTTGGATCAGTATACATAAGGTTTCACCTTCTATATGTAATTAAAGGACATCCACAATTCTAAAGCTGCGCTTTTGAAATAGTGAACTGCTTTAGAATAATTGCAGATTGTTTAAAGATGTTGCAGAGGCTACAGTGAGACCACAGCTCTTTTGATGATTAGAGAATATTGCAGTGAGATCCTTGGTCAGATATTTGAGAATGTAGCAAAGAGATAGTACAAGAGTTAAGGGGTCAAACCTCAACCAGCAAACAGAGATTTCAATCCACACTTGATCATCAAATTCATTACGTGATTTTTGGCTAGTCACTTGCTCTGAGCCCAAGATGGTTTTAGGTGGAATAAAATGAGGGGAGGTCTTTAAATAAGCATGAGAGAAAATATTTTGTGTACATGCAGTATATAAAATAGTAATTCTAAGTTCACATAGTGGACAGATCCATAGTTTATTGATTTTGGTTTTAGCTTACTGTCTTCCATCAACTCAACCATTATATACTTTGATTTATAGATTACTGCAGTATGCAAAGCCAGTATGAGAGATTATGTTTCCATTGTATGTAAAAGGAGATTTAAAAAACAGACCCCCCCCCCAATTGAGAATTATAATTCTTTTCCCTTGTAGTAAGCTTTCCATACTAAAAGTCCTGGAATTTTTGTTTTTTTAACTCTTGTGTGTAGTAAATGGCATGCTATTTATAAATCTTGGTAACAGTTGTTAGGAAAAAAGAGCTTGCTGGATTGCAGTGTTGATATATGCATAGAGGCATATCTTTATTAGATGTGTGTTAATACATGAACTTTTCACCCATATTTTGTGAAGAGGAAGCCATGGATGTTTCAGTGCTCAATGACTGAGCGTAAAGTATCTCCTAGGCTGTGTGACATATACTAGAGAGCCACCAGATGCTTTTCTATGATAAGGGGATGCATCCTTTTCCTACTTCACCATTGTGAACACAGGTAGTCCTTGACTTAAAAATTGGTTTAATGATGATTCAAAATTATGAAGTGATTTCCAACCTTTAGTCTCATTTCTGATTATTACCACGCCATAACTGTGTGATCTCAACTGGGACACTTGGCAACCAGCTCACATTTACAACCGGTTGCAGCTCTCCTGCAGCGATATGATTGCAATTTGTGATACTAATTTCCACCAAAAAAACAAACAAACACTACACCCATTGAGGAAGCTCGATTCATTTAACATCTGCATGATTTGCTTAATGAACTTGTGACTGAAATTCCAGTCCCAATTGTGGCCAGAAGTTAAGGACTACCTGTATATAGTTTAAAAATCTCATGCAACACCTTTTGCTACTATAGCATGCAGCACTCTTAACCCAATGTGTGTGTGCCCTTGGTATAGTACTCTTCAGAGCAAATATGTGGTAAAAGCTATTTTCCCCCCTGAAAGCCTTATTTTGTTACAACTTCCTCCTTGAGTCGAGCAAGCTGGCATGTTTGATTTACGGGTTTTAAAAAAGGCATATGCTAAACTTAAATATGCAGAGCCAACACTTCCTGATTTCACTGTGCTTGATGTTGTGTTATGATGCCATAGCAAAGAAAGCAGTACATATTTGTTTCAAGGAAATTGCAGAAGTAAAATGCATAGGAGGGATGGTCTGCCCCTTTATAGTACAAAGCATTGCTGACATAGCAGTTTGTTTCGCAGGATACTGGCAAGCAGATTAAGCTGGGTCTAGTTCTGACCACAGGTGATTGATTTATGACTGCAACTGGGATTGGAACATCGGTCCCTGAGTTATTAAGTGAGTTCTGCCCAATCGTTTCCTGTGGTTTTCAAGTGAATCTGGCTCCCCCCATATACTTTGCTTGTGGAAAACTGACTGGAAAAATCATCAATGGTGATCATGTGACCCATGATGCTATAATTGTTCTTAAGTACATGCTGGTTACCAAGCACCCAATTTTTTTTTCATGTGACCACAGAAATGGGGTGGAATCAGTTTTAAGTGTGAAGATTGCAAGTCACTTTTCCACCAGTTTAACTTCCAACAACTGCTAAACAAAATGGTTGTAAACTTGAGGACTATATGGAATTTCTCATGTGAGTGTAGCAATAATAATAATAATAATAATAATAATAATAATAATAATAATAATAATAATAATAATAATAATAATAAATTAGATTTGTACCCCGCCTCTCTTCACCCAGAAGGGGAACTCGAGGTGGCCATTATATTTATATATAATATAATGTGTGTGTATGGAGGTAGGAGAACTGGTTCATATTAATATGTATGTGTATAGTAACTAGGGAAGAGACAACATGCAGTCTCACAAATAGCTAAAACCTTGCTTTTGTTGGAGGAAATGGATCCAATGACACTGACTCTTCAATATCTAATCGACATAAGGGGCAATCTTATATCCGGAGTTAAGAATTACTATGTGTCTCCTCTTTGTCTATAGCTTTGCCTGCTCTTTCTCTTAAGAATTTGCAATGATCACTTCCTCCTTTTCTTTCTAGGCACAAACAGATTGCATGCCTCTTAACTCTTTCCTGATATAATTAGCTGGATGCTAATCTCATGTGAATTTCCTGTAAACCATCCACCTTTCTGCAATACCTGTTTCACTAATCATTGCTTAGATCAGATTCCAGTTTCTGTGAACACTCTCACACAAAGAACACTTTAACCTCAAAAGCATTGTTCTTCATCTTTGATTAGAAACAATAACTTGATTAAATTTCTTGTGGCTTGGAAACCACTGTTAGATTTCCTACAAGAAAAGGAGAAAAATGAAGATTTGATTTTGGGATTTGAAGATTAGATCTGATTTGATTAGAGAAATATTGTGGATTTTTATTTTTGTGGTTATGATTTATTGATAGTTGATAAGTTATGCATTGGACTAAAGTTGAATTAAGAACATATGAATATTGGGTTTTTAAAATGTTATTATTAGTTTTTTAAGAGTTTTTAAGTATTATTGTCATTTAATTAAATTTAGAGCGAGATTGTATTCTTTTCTCTGTACTGGAAAAAGTTAGGGATCATTTTTATTTGTTTTATGTATTTCTTCGTCACTTGTTAATGTACCTTTTTATTCCCTTTCCCTTTTTCCCTTTATATTGGTTTGTATTTTAATGTTTTTTTTAAAAAAATAATAATAAAAAAAATTAAAGAAAACTTTGTTCTTTAGGAACCATTTCTATATATATGTTTCTAATCTGTATTTCACATGGAAGTACAACAGAATGAGGCTAAAGTAATTTGGATTATTTAAATGGAAATCCTTATCCAGATTTAAACTGTATTAAAAGATCACAGCCTGAAGGTTTTCTGCTGAAAATAATACTTTCTAGTTGTGACTTTGGGTTTAAAGTGGGAGGGAAATCATCCCAAATAACAGTTAAGATGGATTGTAGCAGATTGCTTTCGTTTGTTTCGAAGATGAAAACATAGAATATTAGACTGTTGATCCTCTTCATTTTTGAGGATGGAGATAGTGCTGCAGGATTTGAAGAAGCAGAGATAGAAGAAATTAATTGTTTAGAGTTTTTGTTCCAGCCATGGGCAATCTAAAGAAGGAAGATGGAAGATACCATCTCCATGCTTCTCTAGATCCACCACAAAACTATTTATGAACTCCCAAATAAAGACTGCGTAGTACTTTAGTGCAGGTAGTCTTTGACTTACGACCACAATTGAGCCCAAAATTTCCATTGCTAAGTGAGACATTTATTAAATGAGTTTTCCCCCATTTTATGACTTTTCTTGGCACAGTTGTTAAGTGAATCGGTGTGGTTGTTAAGTTAATAAGAGGGATGTTAAGTCCATCTGGTTTCCCCATTGACCTTGCTTGTCAGAAGGTTACAAAAGGTGATCAATGACTCTGGGGACAAGGCAACCATCCTATATAGGATTCAGTTGCCAAATGTCTCACTTTGGATCACATGATTATGAGGAACGCTGCAATGGTCGTAAGTGTGAACAATGGTCATAAGTCACTTTCTTCAGTGTTGTTGTAACTTTAAACAATCACTAAGTAGACTGCTGTTAAGTCGAGGACTGCCTGTACTCCCAATAAGTCATGTCCCACTGAAGCTGCACAGCTGATTTCAGCTTCTGTACAGTGGCTTCCATGCAATCCAATCTTCATGTTTTTTTGCTTTAAGGACCTTGGCGGTGACATTTATGAATATTTCTATATTTTCTGTCACGTAGAATAAAACTTTAGTACATTACTTGGGGTTAAGTACTATCTCTATCCAAGCAGGAGGGAACAAAAAAAGTAATAATTGCTACATTTGAAAGTACTTATAGCATCTATCTAATTAACTAATTAGTTTAAAAGCCTGCTGCTAGATCATTTACTGAATGTCACCTAGTGCAGAGAGAAATGCTTCTCATTAAATACATTCATCGCAAGCAACATTTATGCATAAGAAATTCTTCTTTCTTATTCTTGCTTATGAATAAATGCACAATACAGTGCAACTGTTAATAACAGAACATTGTCATAACTTTTTGGTACAGAAAAATATAATAATAACCACACAATGCTTGATGCAAACCTAACTGTTATTCTGGGAATGAGTACATTAAATAATTTTCCAGGGGATTAATTGCTGAGGATGGCTATTATATTTATATATAGAAAGAGGACAGGAACAAGAAAGAAAAATGCATGAAGTTGAAACTGGTAAAAACAGATAAAATCATTTTAAAATATTATGCATAATCCTAGTATCTCAAACATGGTTGCGATGCATAATAAAGCAATTCTATGTATTTTTATATGCTCCAATAAATTTAATGGAGGCTTTCCCAAGGAAATTGGCCAAGGTTACAGTATTTGTGAAATTTATAGAAAATATAGCTGAATAAGATCAGTGATTGTGATTATTGGCAGCCAGCCTCTTTTACAATATATATTTGGCACGGGGTCAAATATAGGCAGTCCTCAACTTATAACCATTCCTTTAGCAACCATTCAAAATTATATCAGCCCTGAAAAAAGTGACTTATAACTGGTCTTCCCACTTAGGATCATTGTAGCATCCCCATGGTCACATGTACAAAATTTGGGTGCTTGGCAACTGGCATGTACTTATGGCAGTTGCACTTCCCAGGATCATGTGATCACCAATTGCAACTTTCCCAGCCAGCTTCTGACAAGCAAAGTCAATGGGGGAAGCTGGATTCATTTAATGACCGCCTGAATCACTTGATAACTGCAATGATTTGCTTAACAACGATAGAAAGAAGAGGTCATAAAATTGGGTGTGACTCACTTAACAACTGCCTTACTTAGCAACCAAAATTGGGGCCCAATTGGGGTTGTAAGTCAAAGATTACCTGTAAATTAATGTTGTGATGCCCTGAGAACACACAATGCTCAGATTCAGATAACTGTAAACATGTTCATACCTCTAATATTTATTTAATTATTTTATTTACTTAGATTTATACCCCACCTCATTTCCCCGGTCAAGGGGAACTCGAGGCAGCTAATAATAATTTTATTATTATTATTATTATTATTTATTAGATTTATATCCCGCCTCTCTTCACCCAGAAGGGGAACTCGAGGAAATTTATTTTATTGAATCTGGAATTAAAATATCTTCCTGACCTTTTTAATTTCTGAAGCTTCCAGCCCAGTGATCATCAAGAGCAGAAAAATGTTTTTTGTATAGTATTTATTTCAGAGATGGGATGGTGCATTAAATCTACCTTGACTTGAAGAATGTTCTCTTCCCAAGAAGACAATTACAGACCCATCTGATTTAACAAGAATAAAATCATGCTACAAGGAGGTCAATGGTAAAGGAGCATCTGGATGAAATAAGCTATAAAAATTTCTGTAAGCTGTTACATAAATTATTCATAATGCATTTCAGATATACTTCATTGGGTTATTCTCCCTATCATATTCTGGACAGCTATAACATATACTTGCATCCAGTTTTTTTTTAATCTTGAATTTTATTGACTCCAAAATCAGTGTATGTTATTGCAAAATTGCATAATAATCGCTATTACTGTTACAGATTTTTGGAGGCAGAACCATGGGTTCCCTACTTTTATAAGAAAGTGGGTAAGTATCAGGAATATGGCGGTCTCAGTGCTGGCTTTTTATCTTCCTACTTATGTCAGTAAGTTTGACAAGTGGATAATATTTATGCCCTCCATAATACCTTGGGTTCTTACCAAAAATCTTGAAGCATTTTAAGTTGCTCAAGACTGAATAACAAGCCTTTAAGGATTTGCTTATAGATGAGTTATGGGAAGGAAGAGATCATTTGTTCTCCTTTAAGAGAAGGAAATATTGTTAAAAGTGTTCAAACTTGTGCTGAAAGGGAAGATAGTTTCCTTATATTCTTCCTTTCTTCTTCTTTATTATTTTTCTTTCTATTTTCTTCTCTTCTGCACTTATTTTTTTAAATTCTTTTATTTTTTAGTTTGTATTAGTTGTCTTTTTAACTGAAATTTTAATAAAATTATTATAAAAAGCAAAGCTGAAAGAGTTTTTATCATATATATACAGAGTTAATTCCCCCCCTTGTTTATCTTGTTTCCTTAATCATTCTGAAGTATTACAATAACCAGAATCTTCTGCAACGTAATTCTATTATAATTCAGAAATAGTTCTATAGTCTCTATTTTATGTTGACAGAACAAATCAAACTAGCTGTTTGTCAACTTTCCCATCGAGTGGTTTGATGTACTGTCCAACGTATCTGTTCCCCAAAGAATCTTTGGCATAGATTCTTTCAGCAAAGAGAATAATTGTGCACATCCATACTCTGCAATATGCCAGTTTATATGAGATAGCGCATCCCTCATGTGCCATGAAGTCATGCATTATGAATTATTAAAATAATATGTACAGGAGTAAAGAAATGGCCTCCAAGAAGGAACTCAACAGCAATTTAATAAATACAAGCTTAGCCTTAGAAGGGACGAGTGCAGAGGTAATATTCAGCTGGTTCGGCCCGGTTTGCGGGAACTGGTGATGCAAATTTACAGCGGTTCGCTCAACCTGGAGGTGTGACTGAGGAAGAAATTTGAAAATACTCAGCTTCTTTGTTAAAGGGAATGAGGAATAAGAGAATTTCAGTCAGGCTTTTGAGATTTTGTTATAAAATTTAAGAATAAAAATGAGTGTTACTACTCCTTGTGGTATCGGCTTCTTGATTTGCTCTCTCTGAAAGGGATGACAATTAGCTTATATATAGCATTTTAATTGTAGCTGGGTTAATGTATAACAGTTTAGTTAAATGTGTTTGGTTGAATGGGCTGTGCACACAGAGTAACCTTATTGTAAGAATTAACACAGTGATAACAGTGACAAGAAATGATGTGACCTTGAGTTGCTGAAAGTTATTTCCAATTCCTGATTGAAACCTTCCACTGTTATGTCACTGGTCTGATGCTAAATTTTAGGAAGGTTTGTAGTATGCTAACTGCAGAAGAAAGTGCTGGACAATTCAATTAATAATTTGTTTAAAGAAGATATAATTTTGGGTCCTGCCTGGGACTTTGTATGGTAAGTCATAGTAATGAAGTTTGGAGCATCGCCCTAGAAAGTTTAATTTTATAATCTTGGATTAAATCCCTTCACCCAAACCAGATCTCATATACAAGAAGAATTGAATGTTTACTTCCTATTTAAACTAGGACTCGCTTCTCTAAATTCCTTAATATTTTTCATTTTTACTTTGGAGGGCCTTTTTCCCCCCAGCTGGACTTTTGGCAGTCCAGGTCTTAATTCATCTTATATAACCACAAAATACTCAGTCCTTTGTGAAGAAAAGCTGGATTCCATCGGCTGTTTCTGACCTAGTAGTGAAGTTATGTTTGTCTTGGACTTTGTTGGTAACAGGAGCTATAATATTTTGAAGTAATATCTCAAAGGACAGTGCAGCGAGAGGCGGTTGCAAGCAAAAACTAAATTGGAAGAAAGAAAAAACATCATAAACTTTGAAGGTACTACTAAATCAAGGAGGAATGCCTTAAATTTTTCTCCTGATTTGAGAGCACCCTCATAAAGTTACTCTTTTCCAACTTTCTCCCAATGTACAAATACAAAATGTACAATTGTACTTTTATCATCAATCTTGCTCCCCCAAATTTGATGGTTCAAATGTTAACATATGTGACCACATTGCCAGATTATTTATTTGTGAAAATATTTTATCATATAGGTTCAACTCTAAATATCTACTCAGAGTTTACAAAGGAGACAATAAGTGATAGTTAACTGTAGGCATTTATTTCTAGTAAATTCAAATATATTCATTTCCCAGCCTGTGAAATACATGCTGTTAAAAAAAAGCCTGAATATATGAATTCAAAGAGAGTGGGAGGGGGGTTATTAGGAGATATTGAGTAAAGTTAAAATGTAATGTGTTCCAAAAACACAAATGGCAATAGCATCAATAGAGAACACTACCTGTGTTATAAAGCAAATAAGAATTGTATAGAAGACAAGTTTTATCTTTATAAGTTCTGCTTGAGGGAATACCAGAACTCCACCGAAGGAAAGATCATGACATTTTACAATGCCTTCAATAAAATAAAATAGTCTGGCTGGAACTCAATTCAAACACAGCTGCTGCTGAGAACATACTTTATTACTTTATTTTGCTCTCAAAAGCCTATAAGATTTAAAACAAACAGCTGGCTGTGCAAATGTTAATGATAGAAGAAATCTGATTGCTGGAACCATGATGAAGTGCTAGTATAAGATGATGATACCCCACCTTGTGCCATCGGATGATCTCACCCAGCGATTTCATGTAAATGTTAAATAGGAGAGGCGAGAGAACTGAATCCTGCGGCACCTTACATAGCAGGGGCTTTGGGTCTGATCTCTGCCCTCCTACCAACACTGTGAGTGGCCTAAGAGATAGGAGGTGAACCACCATAACACAGTGTCCCCCACTCCCAATCCCTCATGGACTATTCTTGTATTTTTAAAAAATTCTGTCCTCTTTTTTGATAATCTCATCAGTTCCTCCAAGGTTTCTGGTCTTCTCCTTCCTCTTCTCCTTCCTCCTTCCTCTTAAGTCATTCATTTTTCCTTCATATATTTGTTGTTGTTTAATATGATCCTCATTTTCACTGTATGACTAAAGCATCTCAGCATACTTTGTTTATACTGGAGATTCAGTTTATGCCAAGCACCGGGGAAATCAGGATTTACTGCATCTTAAACTTGGTACAAGAATCTGACCAACTAGCGATCAAGGAAATGAGAGGGAAATAAGAGAGGCATTCAAGGTTTGTTGAGTGAGGGGTTCTTCCCATGGACTTTGAAAGAAGCGGTGGTGAGGCTCCTCAAGAAGCCTTCCCTGGACCCGGCTGATTTGAAGAATTTTTGTCCTGTCTCCAACCTTCCCTTTTTGGGAAAGGTTGTTGAGAAGGTGGTGGTGCTTCAACTCCTATGGACCTTGAAGGAAACTGATTATCTTGATCCTTTTCAGTCTGGATTCAGGCCCGGTTACGGCACTGAGACGGCATTGGTCATGCTGGTGGATGACCTCTAGCGGGCCCAGGACAGGGGCTGCTCCTCTGTCCTGGTGCTTCTTGACCTCTCAGTGGCTTTTGATACCATTGACCATGTTATCCTTCTGGAGTGGCTTGAGGGATTGGGAGTGGGAGGCACTGTGTTACAATGGTTCACCTCCTATCTCTCAGGCCACTCACAGTCAGTGTTGGTAGGAGGGCAGAGATCAGACCTGAAGCCCTTGCTATGTGGGGTGCCACAAGGTTTGGTTCTCTCGCCTCTCCTATTTAACATTTACATGAAACCTCTGGGTAAGATCATCCATAGGCACAGGGTGGGTATCATCAGCATACTGATGATATATGTATGTATGTATGTATGTATGTATG
Organism: Boaedon fuliginosus; assembly: GCA_027560395.1. NCBI lineage: Eukaryota > Metazoa > Chordata > Lepidosauria > Squamata > Lamprophiidae > Boaedon > Boaedon fuliginosus. The sequence continues at coordinate 254,289 of JANHGC010000559.1, read as the reverse complement.
TATGTATGTATGTATGTATTTATATATATATATAAATATGTAAGTCTTTGGTTGTTCGGGTTTTCTCCCGCATAAAATTGTAAGTATCTTGGCAATGTTTCAACGAGGTTGCACTCGTAATCTTCAGGCTGGCACCTCAGGCTGGTCTTCAGGTTGGTGCCTTCAGCTTCATGCTTCTGTGAGCAATGTGTGATCGTGGCTGCATTCTCTGCTTAACTGCCAGTGGGGCTGTGTTGTGATTGGGTGGAGGTCTGTCTGTGTTTAGATTGAAATTCAAATCGGCCAATGAAGTTGTTGCTGTTTGGTTTCGGGTCTTTGGTCGTGGCCCATCATTGTTGTGAGTGTGAGTTTGTTTCATGGGTGGGTTGGTGTCACATGTTCTTTATGAATGTCTTGGTTTGTTGTTGGTTTTCATACAAACACACGCAAAAACCTCAGAAAACAAATGTATATAAAGAATTAGACCACCATTTGGCAGCTGGGGCCAAGGGAGTCTATGCACAGGTTTGCCTGTTGCACCAGTTGCAGCCCTTCCTGGACCGGGAGGCTCTTCTCACAGTCACTCACACCCTCGTCACGTCTCCAGATCCTGGCAGCTAAGCAATGCTGGCTGGTGGGCCCATGAGCAAAGGCCTTCTCTGTGGCAGCACCAGCCTTCTGGAATCATTTTCCCCCAGAAATCTGGACTGTCCCTAATCTCCTAGCCTTTCGCCAGGCTGTTAAGACCTGTCTGTGTCAGGGGGCTTTAGACCATTGATTCTCCCCTATATGGTAGGAGTATTATGGTTGTTTGATTGTTTGTCATATATTTTAATGTTTTTATATTAACTCATTTTTATTATTTGTGCTTCTATTGTATTTAATGGTTGTGAACCTTGTGAGCCGGCTGGAGTCCTGCAGGAGTAGGGCGGCATACAAATGTAATAAACAAAAAATAAACAAATAAATAAATAAGGTGGGCTGGACTTAGATCTCTTGCAGGCGTGCAGGGACTCATGACTTATGATGCCTTTGACACCTCCCTCAGGCTCAGCCTGATCATTTCCTATAGTTTATATTCAATTCATATTTACTCACTTTTATATTCAATCCATATTTATTCATACCTATTGAATAAACATCCTCTTGACCCTATTTCTTGCTTTACAATTCCCCCCCCCTAAGCAATTCATTCACACTGCAATCGGCATTTACCGTAAGCTGTTCTTAAGGTTGATCTATCACTTCCATATAATAAAGTGACCAGAAGTACTCTTATAAATGACCAGTTTCACTTATTCAGAGAAACATTCATTTATTGCAAAACCTTAGATATTACTGACTACCCTGATTTGTATGTTTTGAAATTTCTTCTCTTTCTCCATTAGTAGTAAATACTCTAATAAGGTAAACGAACATATATGCTTGCCCTACTTTTTTATCATTTATGCATAATGGATAATTATATTCTTTCCCTTGGATCCCTTTCATTCAAAAGAAAAAAGAAAAATTTCCCCTAAAACTCATTCCTGTCTTCTCAGTTAGCAGCACACTCACGTATCATTTCCTACTTTCATGCACACTGAAAACAACTTTGATGACAACCAGCTGAAATGAAATCTTGAGTGAAATGAAGTGAATTGCAATTAAAAAGTAGGATTGAAGGAACTCTATATCAGCCCAATCCATATCCACATATTCTATTGCAATAAAAGTGACAATCTGGAAAAATCTTCACTAATAGGGTAGCATTTTTTGTCATTTGCCAACTCAAATCCATTGCTCACTTTCATAATGTGCTGTTCCATGTATCAACAAATTGCCTCATTGCTTTTGATGGATGAGCAGTATTTATGTCATTGCCAATCTTCCAATACCATTTAATGAAGACTAACTTCAAAATGATATTTCACAGTACTCAGTTTATTATTGAAATGGTTACAAAATTAACTGTAATGAGATGTGTTTTCACTGAACAGATCATCTCTAATTTCATTCTTTGGATGTCTTAATTTGCTTCATTTGGCCGTTCAAAGGAATAAGTTACTTTCCCGTAGCCTGAAAATTTTCAGTTATGGAAAAGGATTCCAGTGCTAAGATGGGGAAGACTGGCATATATTGACAAAAACTCCTCCTTCTCCTCCTCATCAAAAGCAAACAAGGCAATAGAGGTGGAAGTAGGGTGAAAGTCCTGTCAAATGAAGGTAAGTCATAGATCAGATTCTAGTGAAGTTTCAACTTTGAGCCATAACTACCATACAATAAAGGAAGGCGAAAGCTGAACTTTCCCTAATTGTTTAAGAGTTATGTACATTGTTAGATACAGGTAAAGATGTTCCTTCTTTTTAAGCAGCTCTTGAAGAGTTGAAAATCAATACCGATGATTTATATGAGTAGTAAAAATAAATAAAGCTTATGCAGTGCTTTTTATTGATTTCCTGTTGCTGCAGAATCAACTTAATTGAGAAAATGGGTATATATATATATAGAGAGAGAGCATAGCTCTTATTTCCAAAAAGAAATGGCATCCTCCCTCCTGATATGAGTAGAAACTTGCCACTTGATTTTGAAGTTGTCATTGGCCGTGGGATGAATAAAAACTTTGTGTTCAAAGTAAGGCATGATTCATAGTCTGGAGAAATGGCTACAAGTATTTATTTCTCTCTTCTCTAATAGTGCTAGAATTCAGGTTCAAGTGTTGCATTTGGCTGGAATAGAGAATTGGGGAAGATGAAATATTTGATCACCAAAATGCAGAATTAAAAGTTTTTACTACTGGTTAGATAGCATTAAAAAAGGGATTAGAGAAATTAATTAGAAAGACAGATCTATTAGCCATTGAAGCTAAGCATTAATATTTTAATCTAATGTTTCTCCTATTTCTAGTTGTTTGTGGCAGTGGAGGAATGGTTCCTTTACTTTCTGCTTGTAAGTTTCCTGGAAACATCCAAGCGATCATCCTTTTCCATCCTGACATTTTCCATGTTTTGGTACTGCAACCCCCAGGATTAGCAGCCAGCAAGATAGTTACATCTTCTGAAGGATGCTAAATTGGGAAAGGGTGAATTCAATAGGCCTTTAATCAGATCTAATTTTGACCTTTTGCCTTCCACAGGAACTGTTCTAATTAAATTTGGTAAGGAATAACAGATTTCACATGCTTACTTTTATTGCAGCCTGTTTCAAATTTTAATTTTTTTTATTAGTTTATCAAAATATAAAATAGAAAGAAAAATGAAAATAATGGCAAAGTAAGGGAGGAAAAAGTATAGGGAAAAAGGGAAAAAGAAAGAAAGAAAAACATTGACTCCCAACATGTTTCAGCATAGTAGAATAAGATTATAACACACAGCCTCAACTTTTTATGTTTATATAGGTAGTATATATTAGACATTTTTATGACCTCAAACTGGTAATCAACAAACATTTTCATTTTTTCCACCTCAAGCAAAAGTCCAGAAATGGTTTCCAAGTGGAAACAAAGTTAGCTGTATTCTTTTCTTCAATTAAACCCGTCAATTTTGCCACCTCTGCTAACTCCATCAGCTTTTGCAACCAGTCATCCATGTTTTATTGCAGCCTTTAATGCAGTGTTTCCCAACGTCAGCCATTTTAAGAT